>MU189727.1:38646-49443 GCA_016904865.1 Pissodes strobi | reverse complement strand
TGCTATCCAAAAAATCAACAAAAATACTATATCCCCTAAACTGGATCATATATCTTTTCAAACCAAACAATTAATCTTAGATGCAAATTGTAATGACTTTAACATCGTTTTATCATGGATTCCAAGCCATACAGGCATTCAGGGAAATGAGATGGCAGATCAGCTTGCCAATATCGGCAGAGCTCTCCGTATTCCATTAGATATCAAACTGGACAAATACGATTTAATGCCACATATTAAACAAAATATTCAAAAACAATGGAATTCTGAATGGAAAATCTCCACTCAGACGAAAGGCGGTTGGTACGCTTCATTGCAAAGGGAATTCCCATTAATCCCTTGGTATAAAAATATAATATATGTAGACAGAAGACACATTACCACAATAATTCGAATGAGGACCGGACACTGTCTTGTCCCATCTCATCTATTTAAAATTGGTGTGATTAATAACCCAGATTGTGAGTGCAATACCGGCACTGCAGATCTTCAACATGTCCTTTTTGAATGTCCTGTGATGGACGGAGATTTGTATCAGGAGTTGACAAAAGCAGGAATCGACAGCCCGATTTCAGTTAAGTCTCTCCTTTCTAACATTAACAATAACTCTATGAGACTCATAATGGGATATCTCTTGCATAACAAGACTAAACTGTGAGAAATATCATACATCCAGTCACATATACATACATAATAAAACAATTTTTGGCCTAATTTTTTTTATCTTTGGATTTTTTTTTTAGTTTTACAAATAGTAAAAGCCTGTTCTCTTCTTTTAATTGAGTGTTTACACCCATTCCTTTATTCCTGTGTTCCGAGGCAACATTTCTGATTGTGTAATGCTCTCCCGTTGCCCGAGAGAGAGAAGAGTTTATCCTTTGTTGTGTATGTTTTATACTAACTTTCATTTTAGCCCAAGCAGTCGCTTATTTAATTGGACTATGACGAAGGTCAGACGCCTTTTACTAGGCAGTCCGGAAGATTGGAAACACCAGTAGCTGGGTAAATGCGTAATCGCGAAGCCCATAACCAATCAAGCAAACAAGCAAGCAGTTAGCCTGCAAATACGTTGCATTTGACTTATTGAACCATAATTTAATTTCAGTTTGAATATTCTATTACCTTTTGAGAACCCTAGGTTGATGTTGCGGAGATCGTTTTTGGACCTCTGCTTTAAATATGTTTCTCGTTCGGTACAGCTGACCAGTTTTTTTGTAAGGTTTTTGCCAAATAATAGGAATGGGCTACGTATCGCCCGTTTTTCATTCTCGGTTTAGATTTTTGAAGGTTTATTATTTCTGTTAGAGCATATCCTAGCCTTTCTGGAAGAATGTAATTTTAGCTCACTATTCGTGGCTTCCGCCGTCATTTATCATGATAATAAGCGAGAATTAAGGCGTTTATTTTCTTAGAATTATTCCTTGTATCGAAACACTTGTCAAGTTTTCAGCCCATGACTACTTGTGTCGCCGTATTTAATTTAAGGCAAATTGACGGAAGAGGGAACGAGGTCTTTTTCTACAGTGTGTCCAAAAAAGTATGCAACATATGGGAAACTTCTTTATTATTGGATTCTCAGAAAATTTTATTGTTCATAAAAGTTGGTGCTTGCCCTAAAACAGTAAACGAGTATTTCAGATTTTACGTACTGCTATTAGTGCGGACGCAAATGTAATTTTTCCGAAATCGCGTCAAGAGTTAAGTATCTTAATTTATAAAGATACAGCAAAATCTTATAAGGAAAAGTTCTTCCAAATTAAAAAAGTAATCTAAATATGAAATTTGAGTTAAGTACATGAATTTTTAATTTCCCTTTTTTTCTCGATTTTTTTCTCAAACGTTACGCCATCGGTGAGTGCTTTGTTCTTTTGTTATTAGTGTACTTACCAAGCAACTTCAAAATTTATTTAAAGTAGACATTAGTTACATAGTTGCATAATGTTTCAGTTTTTACAGAGATAAAAGCCAGTTTAGCTATCAGTGTGTTGCAAACACATTTAAACAATTTTGGTGCAAAGTAATTGTCCACAATAATTATTACAAAATACAATTGGAATGACTGACTCAATAATAATTAATTTCATATGTCAGAGCGAAGTAAAATTATTGCTATTTATTTGTTTTTATTCCAAATGCATGGCCTACTCCTCAAGACCAAATATTTTATATGGCTTTTTAGGATACTTGGACATATTTAACTCATAGGGTGCAAAAGATAAATAAATTATTAGTTGTTTTACATGAAATGAAAAGAGTTGAGTCTATTCATGATTTTGAGTGGAAAAAATTTTGAATCAAAAGTGTTTAAATGTGTTTGCAACACACTGATACCTAAACTGGCTATTAGCTCTGGAAAAACTGCAACATTAGGCAACTATGTAACTAATTTCTATCTTAAATAAATTTTGAAGTTACTTGGCAAGTATACTAATAACAAAAGAACCAAACATTCTCCAGTGGCGTAACGTTTAACAAAAAATCGAGAAAAAAAAAGAAAAATTAAAAGTTGATGTACTTAACACAAATTTCATATTTAGATTACTTTTTTAATTTGGAAGAACTTTTCCTTATAAGATTTTGCTGTATCTTTATAAATTAAGGTTCTTTACTCTTGACGCGATTTCGGAAAAATGACATTTGCGCCCGCACTAAAAGCAGTACGGAAAATTTCAAATACCCATTTACTGTTTTAGGGCAAGCACCAACTTTTATCAAGAATAAAATTTTCTGAGAAACCAATAATAAAAAAGTTTCCCATATGTTGCATACTTTTTTTGGACACACTGTAGTTTGTTCGCCTGGGAAACGTTTGCCAGTATAGCGAGAAACTGCACGTTTTGCGTATTGTGAAATAATACAACCCTTTTGAGGGGATTTATCGTGCGTTTCTGTTTGTGTTTTGACACGACCGATTATTCGGGCTCTACAAGCTGTACTAGGTAAGCATTTTCTCTGGATTCCTTTTTCTGTGGCCTATGAAGCACTTGACCGCCATTTTGCTAAATTTTTTTTATTTCCATTATTTATAGCGGCTTCCACGTTCGTCCCATAAGACCGAGACCGTCGAATCTCCTCTAATATACCCTCAAGTCCGAATCTGAGGTAAATATCGCTACCATTTTTGCCTAAATTAATGAAATTGACTGCTTATCTAGCTTTTATTTTTTTGTGCACATAACGCACATAACGCCATTTGCTTTTCCCATGTGTTATCTTATCTACTCCATTTTACCTGATCCGAATTTATTTTAATGCAACTTTAATTTTGATCATATGGGGAAGTTATATATTCTTTTAGGGGTGATTCATACCTATCTTTTTATATTCAAGTTACCTGAACCTTAATGTATCTTTTATTTGCTTTATTGCACTGCAAGTCCATGGTTTTTTTGTCCGGGAAAATTTGTTTTATAAAGAAGATGTATTTATGCAAAGAGGGAGGGGGTCTATGATTTTTTATTAAAGTAAGGGGGCGTCATTTAATGCGTACTGGATTATTTCAGGGTTCTTCTGCTGGGCAGAGGTTTACTTGATGAACCAATTTCTTCTGCTGGGCCAGAGTTTATCTGAAGGACTGCATTTTCCTTCTGCTGGGCCAGTAGTTTACCTGGTGAACCAATTTATTCTGCTGGGTTAGAACTTCTTTTGCTAGGCCAGAACTTCTTCTGCGGGGTCAGAACTTCTTCTGCTGGGTCAGAACTTCTTCTGCTGGGCCAGAACTTCTGTTAAAAAACTGCTGTGGTTCCCGCACTAGAGGCCATCGACAGAGTTCGACGACGGGATTTGGGTATACGTTTTATGTTTCATTGTGTCTTATGTTTAATATTTGTTTACTTTTATTGATATAAATCAAACATTGAATTGAGGTAGCTCATTGATTTTAATTAATTTAATTTACATTTATTCACTGGTTTATCGGACCAGTTAATCAAATTGCTTTGATTTGTTTTCTCATTTTAAAAGATAAGTGCTGGCTGGATAACTTCATTCTTTTCATTAATTTTTCATTTCATTAATTAGTCGGCAGATATAACTGCTCTGAATTTTATCTTTTTATCATATGAATCAAGCTAACCATATTTTTAATCTGATCTGGTGTTTTTATTAACTTCTCAAGTTTTTTTTTGATCTAATCATTGTGTTCGCTCATTGCGGCATATTATCACCATCAGTGCAGCTATTAGCGCACGCATACCTAGTTGTAAGAAGCTTAGTCTGCGCCAAGTGATCACTTTGATAAGTAGTTTAGTGCATTTAGTGATAAGGCATATAGAACTGAGGTTCCAACTGAATTGGTCTCTGTACGTACAATCTTCATATTGTACTCAGTTTATTTTATTAATTCCTTTAAGTCATTTAACATTCTTTTGTCTACTCAACCACATTTAATATAACCATTTTCTCCAGACAGATTGATGCTGTGCTTGCAAAAAAAAAGAATTTAGTAGCAAATATAGTGTCCATTAAATTTTTAGATTGTGTTTTTTTGATAGGTTAAGTTGGTTGATAATTATTCTCTTTTTTTTTGTGATAGTTCGAAATTAGGAACCGGTTAATTTTATGAGCGAATCTAGCCACTCGGTACAACACCTGCCGAGCTTTTTCCGTTTAGCTGGCTAGAACGGGTGGCGCTCAAACGACCCCACGACAGGGGCCGGGCTTTGCAATACGTCTCTCCGGGGCTAAGTTCAATTTTTTTAATTAATTGGGAAAAAAAATCTGGGTTCAATCATTAAAAAAAACGTGTTGCAATTATTATTATTATATAAAAGTAATTAATTCATTTTATTTTCCAGAGAATCCAACACAATTAAATGTAATGATGACTATTTGATTAAATCGGACTTCATAATTCAAGAGGAAGTTGATATTAAAAGTGAAGATGAAGAGGATATGTCAGATTCCAAGTAAGAAATCTAACATTGTGTTATTGATTCACTAGTTTTATGCATTATGAGTATGGGAGTTGTTACTTCCGGTTAGGCCAGAGAAAATAAATTTCATCAATTTATAGGCTGTGATTGGCAATAATTAGTTTTCGTATTTTCTATATTTTATTTTGCTTTGGTACCTATATAGGCACAGACACGATACACATATAACGGTATGCTCTTGCGCAGGCAGAACCTTCCACACAGAAACGTGTGACGTCACCCGGGAACGACGCTTACGATTCTGTTATGTAAGCGTGTATAGAACATATGTTTTGAAATGCAATATTCGCAGTTTTGGGGGATTTTAAAGGACATTTTCGATAATAGGTACGTTCCTAATTATACGTGTAAGTGTGTTAACTAAAGAATAAAAGCATTTTCATTCTATATTTATATTACTAATTATAATTGATATATTATACATAGTTTTACTCTAGAAATTAATTTAAATGTATAAAAGGGTATTTAAGTATTATTTCAACATTTTAGAACTAAGAAAAAAAGTCGGGATGAGATTGGTTGATGTAATGTTTATATTTGATGCGTAGAATCGAGGGGCACGCGGTCATGATAGTATTGTTTTATAATTCATTCCTTCATAAATTAATTTTTTCTTAATTTAAAAAAATTACGTAAATTCAAATATTCGGTACGCCATAGAAGTAGATTAGCTGAGAGAAGTTCTTTTTGATTCTAATATCTTGGCCCATAACATATCCAAAAATAATAAATAAAAATCCCATGCAAATAAAAAGTCATTAAGCATTAAAAAATTATTCAATTTAATTTAGCCCACAAGATATAGTTTTACCAAACTTAAAGTACAATTTTAATTTTCTTTGTATTGACCTCATTATTTAATATTCAATATTCTGAACCCTTTCAAATATTTTTTGCCCATTTTTACATATTTATTTCATTTCCACTGAAGTAGACTCGGTTTGCAAAGTACTTTTTGATCCTTGAAACCAAGACAAGATCAAGACAAAATCAAGAAGTTGTCAAGGAAATGACGACCCCTACATATCGTACCGGATTTGGTTAAATAGTAGTGTTTTTAAATATACCATTTTTTAAATATAATACTAATTAACAAAAAGTGAAGGCCTAAATGAAAAAAAAATATATTCTTCATAAAAGTTTCGCTTATGTCTTGACAAGGTAATAATAGGCCCAAATGAAAAAAAAAATAAATCTTAAAAAAAAAATTAAAAGCAACGGGGTTCGAACACAGGCCGCGCCGCTCCGCCGCCGCCGATAGAGCCACCGAATCGAGACCTGACCACCTAGACCACTCGGCCACGAGAGCAGAACGATTGCATGGTGAAGACATGGCGCGATTAGGTGCGCAAATCAATCAGCTTTTGTAGCGCTACAGAACTTAACGATTTTAGCACCCTGGTACCTTCGTATGTGAGCATGTGTAAATATTCCTCCCGGCGCGCGTTAAGAAGTTTCACTTCAATCACACTTCAATAATACATGTTGCTTTATTTTTTTTACTTATTTAAATTTTGGCAAATATTTTTTAACCACAAGTGTCTGGCTGGAGCATGAACCGTGACTTGATAGTGGTATATCTAAAACGAATGTTTAAAGAACGGAACTAAGGCACAACAGCACCCGAATGTCGAATTAACGGCAGCTAAAATCACGGTACGGTACGTGAAAATAGGATCCATCTCTAACCATAGGATGTCCATTTAGAGTGTGCGCCACTGCCATAAAAATCATGTAAAGCGTGGAAATATGTAATAAAAATAATAAATAATAAAGTAAAGCTTTAATAATTAAAGATATTCACCATCTTTTACGTTAATTCCATCTTCTCTTCGACAAGCTCGAATCCACTGATTTGCTAACTCATGTTTAGGGAAACAAAAATATTTAATATTACTCGCTTTGGTGGTCCTATTATTGTTCTTACAAGTAGCCACAGCACAGTTCGGCATAATTATACTATAATTTTTTAATTTAAATAATCCTATAACATTACATAAACGCAAAACAAATCTAAAAATTCACTTAATTAAATAAACTATGACAGCGTCAAATTTTCCCGGGTGACGTAGATGCGCGGGTGAGTCAAAAACGAGTCTAGAAATCAGCATACCGTTATATGTGTATCGTGGGCACAGAACTTAATCTAAATGATGTTTTGCCGTCCAACAAAAATGTTTTTAAAATAATTCGTTTTGCTGCACATGTGTTCATAAGCTTCTGAGGCAGTCATAGGTATAACTGGACACTGCAGGTAACGGTATTCAAGCAATATGCATGGCAAGTCAATAACCACTAAAAAGCACTAAAAAAATGTTATACCATCGAACAAAGTGTCATTTCTAGAGTTATTTAATTTTATTTTATTTTACAAAGTTTACGTGTAACTCCGTTTAACAAGTATGTGAACAATGAAATTTTTTTTTATATAAGAATTATGGCGGTAAATCCAAAAATAAAGCATTCTAAATTATGCTATAAGATTGGAAATAGGTTTCCGAAACATAGGCAAACCACAATTTTAAATATCAACAATATGTCTCAGGGCATTTGGTCTCTTCAAGCCCCTCAATTGGTAAATTAAGGGCATAGTTCGTGGTGTAAAAAAAATTATGTGCTTCACCTTTATAAGCACACAACTGAAGTAAACGAGATATAAGCAATTGAGTTTTTTTTTGTTAAGTTTTTTTCTCAACTTATACCCTCGGGGGTTTCGACAATTTTTTTTAATTTTTTTTCCTTTTTTTTCGCCGAAAATGACCTTTCTTTAACCTTTTTTTATTAATTTTTGTTTTTATGCCCTTTTGTACTACTCTTATTAACTTTCCGAACAATTTTGTCTTTTTTTATTATTTTTTTTCTTATTTGGTTTTATAATATTTTTATTAACAATCATTTGGTTTTGTTTTTTTTTCTTAATTTTTTTTCTTATTTTGTTTTTTTCATTTTTTTTCCAATTTAAAAAAAAAATCAGAAAGCATTTTTTTCCTCATTTTTCCCATCCCCGACCTCGTAGCTGAACTCCTTCGCCTTTTTTTCGGGGAAAACCTCGTTTCTCTAACTTTGTTTTTATTATTTTTTTTTATTTCGTTTTATAATACTTTTATTAACTTTCCGAACAATTTATTACTTTTTTTCCCATTTTTTCGAAAATTTTTGTGTATCCAAGGAGTTAGGACTGCGGGGGTATAATTTCCCTCCACACTGATGACCCCGACGCCTACCTTCCCGTCGCGTCGCTAAAGACTGCAGAGAGAAGAATCAGCGAAGGGGGCGTGGCATGTACGGTCACCTGTCACTTTTTGGCCAAGTGGTCCATATCATTTTTGGAACATCTGCATATTTGGTAACTTGACCATTTTAGGCCAAAAGGGCTATATCATGAACTACTAAAAATGTGTAAACTACTAAATAATTAACACCCTGTCCCAAGTTTGAAACTGAACTTGAAAAATGTTATGTAAACGTACAAATAGTTATTTATTGTACCTACAAGGGAAAAAAGTATTAAGATTTTAGCTCGAGGTTGTGTTGCCTCCCAACGCGAAGCGGAGCGAGACAAAAAAACCGAGAGCTAAAATCTAATATTTTTCCCCGTGTATAATACCCTATTTTTTTCTGTGACGGGAAAAACGACGATTTAATATTGAAAAAACATATTATTACAATATATTAAAGTCAGAAAATTATCGATGTGAAATTTGAATTTTTAAACTGGTAGGCTGTTGTACTTATAGTGACAATAGACCTGCGTTGCTAGGGAAACCTTTAAAGTAATCAAATATCTGTCAATTTAATTCTGTGATTTGATTTATATGTATATATGTATGTATATCCGGGAAAAAAGTAATTTCATAAAAAGGGATATTTTGTTACCTGGCAACAGAGATAAAATGTCAAACGTTTTTCCCGTCACAGAAAAAATACACTTATAATTCAAGCGATAATGAGCTTTAACTTGCAAATGTTGGCATAAACAAATGCTACAGCTTTGCTTAGTTTATTTTTATTTGCAAACATAATTTAGATTTGATTAGTCCAATATATGTTATGTACAGTGTATAAAGTACATTACCTTGTTTTACCTTGGAAGTTATTGGATATACTTTCAATATTTATATTTATGCCTTAGTATGATATACTAGCTATTTATGATACGATAACATCAGGTCGAATTTTGATCCCTTTCTGAGTAGTAGGTGTTCGACTAGGTTTCGGAAACATCTTTCAAAAGCTCTGGTTGTCTAGTTTAACTTGCTAGCTCTTGTCTTCGTAGATTTTAATGTTTGAACTCTCTTTTAATCATTCAAGAAAATGCTCACAGGCTTTTCTTTGATCTAAAAATTAATAAAAACTTAACAATTGGTTCGACATTAATCCTCTAATCAATGGAGACATCAACACTCGGCTGTGTACAGCGCTCCTAATACTAAGTTTTTCTGCTTTTAGTGTCTCATTTTTCGTAATTAAATTTTGAAATTTTGCCCAGTGTTAAAAGTGATGCGACTATCATAGTGGGTGAACCGCAAACGTATCTACTTTACTTCTTCTTAGCAAATTGCCCTTTTGTTTTGTGAACATCCTGTTATTTTAAATAGAATTATTGTTTACTATTCAGTGATAAGGGATAGAAAAAACCTCATTTTGCAGATTCCTGAATTCAGATGTGACCCAGATGAAGACCCGCATAATGCTATATGCTTGTAATAACTGCATAGCGTCTGTAAAAACGCAGGGTAATGGAGCGGCTAATCTGAAATCTATGGTGTCTGAGGCTTTTAATGCTCTTTACGGCAACTAAGATGTCCCAGAAGCTTGATAACCTTGCAACTTCTATGCAGAACAAGTTCAGTGGTCTGAGTGACCAGTTGGCTAGTCTTTCTCCTGCCCATGATGTTGCAACTTCGGTACAGGATAAAACCACCGTTTCAGTTAACCAGGAGGATATAAGAACTGAAATGGAGAACCTCACCAGTATGCTACAGAAATGTGGGGAGCCCTCAGAGTATGCTACTATTGCAACTATAAATGTAGCAAATGAAAGGAAAATAAGTGAGCTTGAACGTCAAAACAATACTTTGAATCTTAGAGTTCTTACCATAGAGAAAGAACTAAGACTTCTGAAAAACCTGGTAACCTCCAATCAAACTGTCTCTTATATTAAGTTGTCAATACTTCCACCAATTCTACCACCCAGTCAAAATAAAACTAGTGCTCCAGAGAAACCTCGTGAAAAAGTGAAGATCCGTGGCAGGTCTGAGCATTTTCATAACAGAGATCAGTCACAGGATGCAGTGAGGCAGTTCAGCAACTCTCAGCATAACCATGAAAGGTTGGCTGGCACCGGGGTACGCTTAAATGGATCACATGTCATTATCGGAACTGGAACTAATGGCAGTCAGTTTACTGCTGGCGAAAGGCGTCAATGGCTGTACCTGGGACGGTGTCATTCAAGCACGATTGCTGAACAGGTGACTGAATACATGGTTGACCAACTGCTTATACCAGATGTGAAATGCTTTATATTGGATAAGAACGACGATGTCGCATCCTTTAAGATAGGAGATAAATAATCTCTGTTAAAAGGCCTTCTTGACCCTAATCTTTGGCCGGAAGGCACTGCAATTAAGGAATTCCGTCCTCGACCTTAATTAAAGAACCATTCTATGGGAAATTTTCAGAACGAGGGCGAGGTGGATCAAGCCAATTAGATTGTGTTTCCATTTTTTATCAAAATGTGAGAGGTATTAAAACAAAGCTGAAAGACATTTATTGTGCAGTTTTGTCTGAATCATATTCATTAATCGCCCTCACGGAAACCTGGTTAGACTGTGACATAAATCAGAATTTTTGGATTCTCGCT
>MU189727.1:0-38636 GCA_016904865.1 Pissodes strobi | reverse complement strand
ATCAATTCGGAAACCGGTTGCTAATACAGAACCAGATCCAAGAAAATCTTATACATTAAAAAGTGTCAAACATGAACCTCACTCCTTCGCATATTTAATTAAATGCTCTTTTGACGATTCTCTTTCCAAGTTTGAGCTATATCGAGGTAATGACGCTGCGAAAGGGTTTGTGTCTCGCCTAGAAATTGATTTAAGGGGGTTATATAACACCTATTTAAAGGATTTTAAACCAATGATTCCGTTGAATAATGAGAAGAAGATTCAATTTAGAAATAGTAAAGTTTGTAACATTTGTGAACAACCGTTTGAAGACGGTGGTGAGAAAAAAGTTCGCGACCATTGTCACCTTACCGGGAAATTTAGGCGTGCAGCCCATGGAATATGTAACGTTAATTTTGCCCAATTTTGTTCCAATAGTATTTCATAATTTGAGGGGGTATGATTGTCATATGTTTATAAAAGAGTTATGCAGGTATGGGGACAAAATTGATGTTATAGCTCAAAGCAAAGAAAAATATGTTGCATTCACAAAGAGCATCTATATGCATGATTATGTTGACAAAAATGGGGCTTTGAAAAAGAAGTATTTAAAGTTACGATTTATAGATAGTTTTAAATTTTTATCATCGTCTTTGGCAAATTTAGGAAGTGGTTTATCCAATGATCATTTTAGGGAAACAAAAAACATTTCTCCGAAAATGAAAAAAATTGATCTGATGCGTCAAAAGGGTGTGTTTCCATACAGTTTCATCACCGATTTAAAAAAGATGGATAATCCAATTCTTCCAACAGAAAATGAATTCTATGACGAACTAAATGGGGAACACATTTCTGACGCAGATTATGAGAGAGCTACACGAGTTTGGCGCGTATTTAATTGTAAGAATCAGATTTGTATTTAAAATCTGACATTCTTCTTTTATGCGATGTATTTGAAAATTTTCGTGATCAATTATATAAATAATTAAACATACAAATTAGATCCTATTCAATACTACTACACTTTGCCAAGTTTGTCGTTTGATTGCTTGCTTCGTGTCTTCCTCTGTCCATGCAGAGCGATTTGTCTTACGAGAATATTTTTTTGGGGCATCTGCAAAGAATGAAGAACAATGAGGGTGAAATCGATCACAGGCTGGTAATATCGATCATGCTGGCCTATATTACCCGCGAGTGGATGCCATTGCTTTGACATAAACATCTTCTAAACTCAAAGAACTAAAATTTTCGTAAACAGTGTATAGAATACCTTGGGGTACCATGCAACAAATAGTACATAAGTAGCTTAGGATTTTCAAACATCAACAAGCATATACCTTATCCAATGAACCGAAAAAATAACAAAAAAATTGCCCAAAAACTGTTTGTGGCCGTACACACTCGGCGTTGCAATGAAACTGCCCGTTGTTGCTGTTGGTAATTTGCATGTACCTTAAGAGATGGCAGCACTTATTGTTTCATTTGATATGTATGTAGGGTTGGGTAAAATTAAGATGATCGATATTAGACGCTGATCGATATTCGACTCCTTTCCCCTATATACCTACATTCAACTGTTTTCGCGCTATCGATGATTGAAAATCGTAGCTACTATTAATATGTTAGGTTTGTTCCAACCGACTTGAAAACCGTACGAGGGACCGTCATTTCTAGTTGACAATTTCACTTTTGAAGGCGATATATATCATGTCATGTTGACAAACGAATTATACAACTGGAAACTACCGTCTCATGTACGGTTTTCATAGTCAGTTGGAACAGAGCTATTTTCTACGCTTTTCGTATATGAATTTACTTAAGTCATTACGGGGTTTCTATGGAAACATCGGTAAATGTCAGTCGTCAGTGATACTTAAGCATCCGGAAAAAGTTAAAAAGTTTATTTTCACTCATTATGGGCTACACTCAACAAGAACAACTTAATATATTTATGGCATACGTTAAATGTAATAAAAATAAGAGGGAATCTATAGGACTTTATATGCAAGGTTGCATCAGAACCTGCAAGTTCCTAGTTTGAACACCTTTGCGAGAGTACAGGAAAATAATAAATTCTCAAGATTTTAAAAGAAAAAAAAAAAGGACAGTGCGACAACCTGACGATCGTATTCAGCTAGATGTTCTTCTTTATTTTAATGCTATATTATACAAAACTTGGTTTTACTAATTTCTTTCTAAACATTAAATATTTTTTAGAAAATCCAACCAATACCTCCTACAAGAGGTATTGATCCGACTCACTCTATACCTACAGCATGTGAAGCATTAAATATCACATTTTACAGAGCCTAAAGCACATTTAAGAAGTTCAGATACAAACCTTATAAGTTTTGGAAAGTTCAACAACTTTCCGAAGAAAATAAACGCCAACGACTTGAATTTTGTAATGCTATGTTGGAACAACTACGCATGGACGACACTTTTTTTGACAGAATAATATGAACAGACGAAGCATGCTTTGCAACAAATAGTGTCTATAATAGATATAATACCCATTATTGGAGTCAAGAAAGCGCTCGCCTTGTTAAAGCTGTTAAAACATCAGGATGGAAAGCTTTCAGTGTTTGGTGTGGCGTTGTTGGTGATAGAATATTAGGACCTATTTTTACGAAGGTGGTCTAACTGGTGATAGATATTGCCAATTTCTTAAAGAGCGGGTGCATCATGAATACACATTCCACACTTTAGCAGATTTAAGGCAGAGAATTTTGGAAGCAATACAGTTTATTCGAATCCACCAGAAGCAGTCGTTGAGGGGTTCCGTCCACCACTTAAAAACTTGTTATCGTTTTTTTGTCGAACAAAACGGAGGTCACTTTGAACACCTGTTGAAATGAATATTCCATATTAATTCCACATTTTTTGTAATTAATTCATTAGTTTCAGTTCAATATAAACAATGCTGAAGCTGTTCTTGTTGAGTGTAGCCCATAATGAGTGACAATAAACTTTTTGAACTTTACTTATCTGAACCCGGCCGCGTATCCTAAGCCGAGTCGACCAATCACAGCGCATCCTACAGGATAGCCACTTCACCCAACCTAAAAACTTCCTAGCATTATAGCTAGGAAGTTATCTACGGATCCCTAAAATTCCGACCTCTAATAATCGAATTTCATGAGAACTAGTCAGCAGATTTCAACCGGGTTTGTATTAAAATTCATAATATTAATTTAGGCAACCGGTCATGCTAAGGTTTTACGCAATATCTCTATATTTACATTATTGCCCTTTCTATCTCCGGAGGATGTAAATTATCCCGCCAGAAGGGGCGGTGACAACTCCTTCGAGTTGATCTAGTTCTCATGTTCTAGTAGCGAGTCGAGTCATCGAACATTAACTATACGATAAGAAGAACCACTCAACGGCGGCAACTTTGATGTGCGTGTTCAGCAACCGCTACAAAGAAAGCGTAGTGTTTTGCTTGGTTGCTGGGGTAACGATTGGCGGACTCGCCGCACTCAGGTTGAATTTCAATAAAAGCTGTCCATAAACGATATTTTCGTTTGCAGAATTCTTGATCAAATTTATCACGAAATTATTTATAACACTAGTACGCTAGTTGGCTTTGGAAAAAACTATTGATATCTTTTGAATCGTTTGCAGCGACCTATCAAACTTACGTTATAGTTTTTATTAGCTTTATTATTTTCACCAAATAAATATTTTGATAAAGTTTGTATTCAATAGGCTGTTTCAAAAATCTATTAACGTTTTTCATTATAATAACTTTTTTTTCTTAAAGATTTCACTATATTTTCGACTACAAATATACTGTAAATATGCACATTACGATTCTGACAAAAGAGATGAAGGAGAAGATCTTGCTCGAAGTTGCTCGATTTTTTTTATATTTAATTAAAATTTGGCGTTTTGCATGGGTGATTTGAAAATTGGTTAAAGGGTTCGCACAATATTTTTACTGTATTTATAATTGCATACATTCGGAAATATTCAAAAAACTACCTAATTTACTTAAAAAAATTATTTTTTCTCTTTTTGACACGATAGTCCAGGAGATTACGGTGACTGGTGATTTTTAATTTTTATTTTTTTAATTAATAATCTATTTTTTATTTATGAAAAAAACTTGTTCTAGTCATACAAGAATAAATCTTTCATTATTTTTTTTGCTTCAGATCGAAGTTATTTAACTATAACGTATAAGCAATTGTTTTAAATACTTCAAAGCTTTTCCGACCAAAGTAATAAATATTGAAAACTTGTTAAATTGAAATTAAAAATATCTGGATTAACAGAATATCAATATTTTCCAAATGAGTTTAGGTCGACTTGCAATACTTTTGCCTATAAATATATTTCCAAGTGGAATCAATCAATTAGGAACAAAGAGTGGTTTTTAGAAAAAAATCAAAATTGGCTTACAACTGTTGTAAAATTTAAAAAATATATATTGTAAAAGGACGCAAAACAGTAGCTTTCAGTGAGTGTAGTGAGCGGTCCAAAAGACGGAGAAAAAAACCACTCCAAGAAAATTCAACACCACAGAAATTAACTTATGCCGCTTACATGAGTTACAGATCATGTGGTAACTTACCCTCATCGAAAGTTCTCAAAACTATTAATAACGAACCCGAGCAAGCCCAAATTTTTGAAAACAAACACAATCAAGATAATTTACATTTAGAGTTAAATGCTGATGAAATATTAGCTCTAATAATAATAATTATTGTAGAAGCCAATTTGTCTAAGCATTTGTATAAAATTATCAAAACGTAAGAGGGCCAAAAAATTGCTACATATCGTTCATACGACAAAGTTTTGGAGGTCAAAAAAAATGTCATCTCAATTAAGGCTGGGCGATTATTAAAAATAATAATCAATGTTCGTTTATTTGTAATAAGTTATAATCGATTTATCAATATAATCACTTAATCGGTATAATCTATTAATCGAAATAACTGATTAATGGAAGTAATCGATATCATCGATTATTCAAAATAATCGATTCATCGAAATAATCCATTAATCCAAATAATCTATTAATCGAAATAATCGATTAATCGATATTTTCTGAAATATTAAACGATTAGTCGAATAATCGATAATTTCTTAAAAGTGAATCGAATAATCGATTATTATTGCCCACCCCCAATCCCATAATATTGAAGCTGAAATTTCGGTAGAATCATTATTGCATCATACAGGTGCAACACGCATGTTGTAACAAAAAAGAGGTAATACCTAAATACTTTCCTGTCGTCCAATTAACATTCATTTTGCTCGTGAGACTCCTGAATCAACCGTTGCAAAAAAAAAACAATCAAATTAAAAATTTAAAACCCCTTTTTTCCAAAAGAGCGCTTAATTTTCAAAATATTTTTTTAAATCGTTTTATAAACATACAAATGATTTTTATACATGATTTTTATCGTTAGTGATAATTGATACACCCTATATATAAATATAGATGATGAGCCAAAAATTCAACAATTCTTTATCTAAAACACGATATTTTAAAGGTGTAATACTTAATAATTTTCATTTCTTATTTCTGCCTGCCAATATCCTGCTAGTTTTTCTCTCGGGGAAGGAGGCATACCGTTGCCGTGCCGCCGCGGATATAAAACCATTTGCCTGGATTAAATATTTGTATGCCACAACTATAGATGGCGTCAGCGCAGCTCGCAGATAAAGATATATATTTTTTACATTTTATAATCAGAATAATTGGATTCTTATGTTTTTATCTGATTTTGTGATTTAATAGATCAGATTTGAGTCGAGTCGCGTTAAACTCAGAGTCCCCTGTTATTCCCCAGAATAAAATATCTCCGAAAAATACCCCAAGGAAAAAACCCTAATTTTTGGGGAAAATCCTCTAATCTGGCAACCCTGTTTTCGATGCCATATTGGGCGACGCGTGGCAACAAGCGTTCAGCGACCGACTTGTCTCCCCAAGGAAGAAGCGGACGGAGATATATCAGTTACTAGTGCACTTGTTATCGCATGCAGTTTAAAGACCAGCGATTGGCAGGTATATGGCCCTCCGCTTGTTTCGCTCGCTCCGGGGATCAAGAAAACTAACGAAGTGCTACCCCAAGACAAACCCAAAAATCAAGAAAAAATTGTTTACTTAAAAAAACAAAATCGACGGGAATTGAACCCGGGTCCCCGAAGTGAAGGCTAACCATTCAGACTTCTAGACCATCTGCGGACTTACAAACAACTGGTTGCATTGGGAAGAGATGGCGTGAACGTAAAGCTTTCACAAGTGCACTTGTATCTGAAATCTCGCAAGCCGATGTCCCAGCCAGCGTCATTTGTGCCACTCATATATGTAATAAGAATATATCGCGCATTATGCCAATTACGTGAAGCCAAGACTAAAGGACGAATGTATATGAACTAGGCATAAGTCGATCTACTCGGGAAACCGGTTCGAACTGCGCTTGTCATGAATTCTTGCCAATAAGATATTAGGAGGCAATTTCTACGTTTTGAATTTGAATGCACGTAAAAACATATTCCACTTTTCATTATCGTCAAAACAAATATTTACGGTTAAATTGTATTTGGTTAGCTACATTTTCCATTACTTTTATTAGCAATAATATTCCTTTTTTAGGAAAACTGAAATTACGAACTTAAAATACATAATAAGAGTAGTTTAAATAGTTGGAAATTTCCGGTAATAAAATTATTGTATACGAATACAGTAAAGATTACATATAAATATAGCAATGCTTCTTTCCACGCATTTTTGAGGACATAATATGCTCTTTAATCGATAATATAACACCACGAGAATAGGAAGCAATATTCTTGTGATAACGCCAAAATAACAAACTTGTAACAAAATACAAACAAAGCAACCACAATTCGATATTCAACATGGCCGGCTTTATTTTATTACCGCGACGACGACGACGTCAGCGTAGACAACGATGCTTGCGCTGTAGCCAATAAACGTGTTTATATCCGATTTTGCGCATATCTACCGGTTTCAAAGAATAAAGAAGAGAAAGGAAGGAGCTTGTGCGCCGTTTGACACTTAATACGTGCGACGAACTCCTGAGAGATCGAGGAGGCTGCGGAGGAACCATAAAATGTCACATTCTGACGTTATGTTTTGGTGCTTCCTACGTTTTGATAGTATTTCTTGTGTTTAAAGCTGTTTTTTGCAATTCACTTTGATTTGGAACATTGTTTATTTGTTTAGTAATATTATTGTAGATAATGCGTTAGTTCATATAGTGTTTATATAGATATTTAGTGGTAAAAGTGTGTATTTTGGACTAAAGAAGCAAAGTAAACATGGTTACTTGTGCAGCTTGTGATCTTTCGAAAACTCCAACAAATTCAAAACTTGGAATAACATTTCATCGGTAAGTAGGTATTTTACCCCTTATTTTTCTGTTTTTTACCATTTAATAAATCAAAATTATAAATTGTCTAATTGTCAACAAATAGGTGACAGATCTAATCATGAGCGTACCCCTAAAAAATATAGCATTAAAAATCAATGTTTGCAAGAGTATTGGACCGTGCTAAAAGTAATACTTGTCTTTTATACTTGACATGTTAAAGTTTATTCTGCCAGTAAAATGCTAAAATTAGTTTTTTTAATATATTTGGGCATTTGAAATGCAAAAATAAGCAAAATATGGTTAGAGAATAGTGCGTTAGTTTTGAAAGGTGCTTCTTCAATAAAATTAGGTAGTACATACATATTTTTTTAATAAGAAGTACACTTCAAAACTACCTCACTATTATCTAACCTTATTTTGCTTATTTCTGCATTTCAAATGCCTAAATATATTCAAATAACTAATTTTAGCAGTTTATTGGCAGTAGGTATAAACTTTAACATGTCAAGTATAAAAGAAAAGTATTTATTTCTTTTAGCACTGTCCAATGTTCTTGCAAAAATTGATCTTTAATGCAATTTTTTTTACGGGTATGCCCATAATTAGATCTGTCACCTATTTGTTAACAATTAGACAATTTATAATTTTGCTTTATTAAATGGTAAAAACCAGAAAAATAAGGGGTAAAATACCTACTTACCGATGAAATGTTATTCCAAGTTCTGAATTTGTTGGAGTTTTAGAAGGGCCACAAGCTGCACAACTAACCATGTTTACTTTGCTTCTTTAATCCAAAATACACACCTTTACCACTAAATATCTAATTAAACACTATATGAATTAACACAATATCTACAATAATATTACTAAAGAAATAAATTGATATTGATGTTCCAAATCAAAGTAAATCGCAAAAATAGCTTTAAACACAATAAATACCATCAAAACGTAGGAAGCATCCAAACATAACGTCAGAATGAGTCATATAATATAATATACTATACTGTCATGCCTTATTTAAAACGAATCCTAGTAATCCAACCACAAATTTGCAAAAATTCGTTTTCATTTCATTTACTCAGTCGTTTAAGTACTAAAAATGCATTACTGGAAAGAAAAATCCCCAAAAAAAAATTGTAAATGACAGCAATTTACAGACAATTTTACAAAATATCTTATGGCCTACTAATTTATTAGATATTTCAGTTTTATTTTAAAGGCAAGCTATAGGATTTAACGGATAACATTTTTAACGTTATGTTTGATACTTTTCCATTTCAAATATTTATTTATTTATTTATTTATTATTATATGTTCCTTTTGACAATATAAAATTGTATAGGAATAGTCAATACAAAGAAAAAAGAAACCTAAAGCTAAAAATCTATAACTAAGGCCTTAAAACTAAATAAAACACAGGATAAGCAACCCACAAGAAGCACATCTACTGTTCCAGCGCCATATATTCTTCAATGGAATAAAGACATTTTGACATCAAAAATTCTTTTAACTGGCTTTTAAACCTAATTACACTCTGGTAATTTCCCGTGCCCGGCGGAAGATGGTTGAAAAGCCTTAGACCAATTACATTTGGGGACCTATACATTATCTGGGTTTTATAGGGTGGTATATAGAAATCTTGAGCAATTCGGGTGCTAAATGAATGTAACTGGCCATGCCTTGTATAGTTATTCCTATTTTTAAAAATATGCAGACATGTTTCAAATATGTACAGACCGACAAGTGTTAGGATATTAAACTTTTTAAAAAGATCTCTACATGATGTTCTTCGATTGACACCCTCTATACATCTGATTATTCTTTTTTGCTTAATGAACACATCCTTTGATTTCGTTAAATTTCCCCAACAGGACACACCATATCTAAGTATAGAATCAACCTGTGCATGATAAATCATAATTAAAGGTTTCTGTTAGTACATTTCTCAAGTTCAACAGTACATAATAAGCTGAGTTTAGTTTTGATATCACATAATCACAGTGTTTTTTCCAGTCCAGACAGGAATTACATGTTCAACATTGTCAATATTCACATTATTTAGTTCAAATTTTAGTTCATTGCAGTTCCTTTGTCTTGTGCGAAATCTAACACATTGTGTTTTATCCAAATTAAAATATAAACAACTACTTGCAAACCAACTATACAGTCTAGAGATTGCATCATCTACTTTACATTTCAACAGTTCGTCGGATGAACCTGATGGAGGTATCATCAGCAAACGAAGTTGTCGATACCCCAGGTACAACATGTGGCAATTTATTTACATATAATAAAAACAGCACTGGACCTAAAACAGTGCCCTGAGGAACCCCCATTAAGCATTCTTCAGACCTAGAATTAACTTCTGCCCTACTACCATCATAATGCAAATGGTGAATAGCTACATACTGCCTTCTGTCTGCTAAGAAAGATCGCACCCATTTCAATGCCTGTTTCTTCAATCCATAACAAACTAGTCTTTCTAAAAGTTCAGTTTAGTATGATCAGCACAGTCAAAGGCCCTGCTGAGGTCACAAAAAAACCCCAACAGGGCCTTCCCCTGCATCGACCAGTTGTACTATTTCATCATAAAAGGTGTGAATAGCTGAGTTTGTTGATTTATTTGCATGGAAACATGCTGTCTCTCGTTAATCAACTCATTATATTTAATAAACATCAATAATCGATCCAGAAAGCAATATTCAAACAGCTTCGAAAAGGAAGAGCACACAGTTACAGCTCTGTAACTTTGCACTGAATGCACATCATCCCTCTTATGCAGAGGTACAATCTTACCAACCTTCAGGACACTAGGAAACCACGCAGAAAGACAGATTAATTATTAGAAAAAATATGAAAAATAAACTTCTGTATGTAAATTTCAGGTGCCTAAACTTATATGTTTATATTTACATACAAAAATTATCGAAAAACAAAAAACAGAAAGTTGCGTTTCTTTTTCGGATAAGTGCTGCTTTTTACATACCTCATAACCATCATGTAATAATCATTCATGTAATTTAGAAAAATTGTCAATTGATGATGTTATTTATTTAAAACTTCACTTTACCTATTAACCTGATGGAAAACCGGTATAATTTTCCAAAAAATTAATGGGAACATATTACAGGGAAAACAAAAAATTTTCCACACACCACTTTTTCTTGGTATTTTCCCAAGATTTCTTTACATAGGTATTTAGCTAATAAAATGAAGTTTACACATGTGAAATTTATCCTAAGGAATTTAATTTTTTTATTTCGAATATACCTAAAGTATCTAGCAAAGTTAAAACGTTTATATGATCCGCAAAAAACGCACGTATTTTTATATACATGTTGGCAATATTTATAAATTATAACTTTTTTTGAGATCACTGTACCAGTAAGTAATAAACAACAAAACTATATAAATACATAGTATAAGTATTTATTTTTTGTTGTGCAATCGTTTTAGGAGACGCCACTGGTAAGCTGGGTCGCCATATGCAAGAACCAATCCGGTCTAATGTCAATATGTATTTTGCTCCTTCCTTCCTATTCTTTATTCATTGACCGGTTTCCCAACGAGTCACACTTATGCGAAATACATACGGCGAAAATATATCCATCTCTCTGTGTCGGTTACACGTCCAGCTCATTGCATAAAGGGTCAATGCGCGATATATTCTTGTTATATATATGGTGCCACTTCAGCTCAGTCATTGTCTTTATAAGAAAATATAAACAAAGGTTCAGTGTATATCATTATCATTCCGGTCCTGCCGTCGAAGGACAGACACGTTGAAAACGGTTTACAGAGTTCGGCACGGGTAGTAGAAGCTTATTGCTTAGAAAACGTGCTCTAGTCCTTCGAGGGGAGCCTGGAATGTCGTGCCGACTGAAAGGTGTACGGGGTGGGTCGCATAGTGTAGGTTGATTCCTACTAAAAGGTGTAGTGTTGATCAATCAAAAGCAAGACACTAGCGTATATCGGAATTATCCATGTCTTCACGTTCTAGCATAACTCCTCTAACGCCTCGGTGGTGTAATAAGCAGAGTGCTTGTCTGCCATTCCCGCGCTGTGGGTTCGATTCTCAGATGATCTGTTTGCCCTTTTTTAAAGTTATGTTTTGTTTTTTTTATTAATTTACTTTTTTTTTTAATTTTAGGCTAGTTTCGGTTTACATTTGGTTAGTTCTTATTGATTGCGCTCCGCGAGCGGCGGGCCATGCTTGAACCCGAGTATAAAGTTGGTTTTTATACTCGGCTTGAACGCAGAACTCTGGCGTCTTGCTTTTGATTGGTCAGGACGATCCGTGACTTGCACCTCTCGCTAGCGTCTAGTTAATTTTCGTACGCGGTAGCGTGGCTTGTAAGCGGACGGGGGTATATCCTGCGGGAATTTGGAGCCTCTGACAGAAAGTGGTTATACCCACAGTGTGCGAAGCCCCTTGCATAGGAACTCAGTCGTGCAATTCAGTAGCTTATATTTGTGCAAAAGTCGGGAATCACCAGAGGCATACGTCTTACTGGAAATTCCCACCGAGTACAAGGCCCCTCAAACCGGAAGATCGTGTAACACATGCAGAAGGGTAGATCTGCCCCTGTCTAAGCGCCGGACAAGGGGTGTGCTGGCTGGCAATTGCCTAGAAGCAACGCTGACCATAAACAAAATCATTCATTTCTTGAATCATAATGAAATTAAATTATATTGCTCAACTTGCATTCCTTTTTTTTTTTCTTCCAGATTCTCAATGTGTACTGTTTATATATGTGTCAAATCTCCTGTTGTGTTGTCCAGTCTAATATAGCCCTCTCATCGTTACAATTTAAACAGCTTAAAAGTAATAATAATAATCAAGTGTTGACAAGTTTCAGCGTTACTCAAGAGTTTAATGCAATATGATTGGTGGCCACGATATGATTTAGAGCCAGTCAACGTCGAGGTCACCCCCTAATCGTGCTGGCAAATTGTCTTGCAGTAGTGACAAAAAACAAACTAGAAAGAAGACTTCCGTTTAGTTCTCGGTCGGGATAACATCGCTGTTGAGTAGCGGCTCTTTCGTCGGCCATTTTGGGGTAACGCGTGGCAATCGTTCAGGAACCGATTTGTCCCCCGAAAAAGAAGCGGACGTCATAGCCAGCGTCGTCTGTGCCACTTCATCGTATAAGTGTTTGTCTTTAGCCAAAGAAAATACCCAGTGAGGGGTTTCTATTTGTGCCGTGTGAAAAGTCGGTGGTTGTAACAGGGTCCAGAGCCCGACAACGTTGCGATCGCCCCCGAATACAAAGCCCTTGAAATTGGAATAACGTGTAACGGATGTAGAAGGGTAGCTCTACCTCTCCCTAAGCGCCGGGCGAAGGGTGCACTGGCAAATTGCCTCGTAGCAGCGTCAAACGGCTCCCTTCTTGAAGGGAGTCCTTTCTTCAAGTTCAACTAGAAAGAAAGAAGAACCATGGCCTGCGAACTGTTTATCGAACGTTCTGAGCAACTAATTTAATATGCCCCAGGCCGTTTGAGGGCGCGCTAGTCGTGTGTCATGTCAAAGTAGTCAAAGTCAAAAACATCAATGTCTTACGTCAATTTTGAATTAACAACATAACAACAACAACGAAACGAATGCAATCAGAATTGGCGATAAAGCTGGATTTATAGATTGACATAACATAAGCATAGCATAAGCATAAGAAGTTAAACATTCATATTTAAGTTAGGCAATTTATAGATCGACATAACATAAAACACAACATAAGCTTGACATAAGAAGTTGACCAATATTCAACTTCTTATGTTATGTGCTTATGTTCGACCAATGAAAACACAGAATTTTAATAATATTTACCTTTTGAGAGAATGACATATGCGATGTTCAATAAAATTTGGCGTTTTGGCTTTATGAGTGCTTGTTCTTTTTGAGAACGGTAAGGATTTATAAATTAATGTACATAAGACTCTATAATATACTTCTTTAAAACATTTTAAACAAAATTATGAAATTTGTAAGGTTAGTATTTTCGATTTACGGCTCAGGCGCAACATAGCACAAGCCCATTTTATAAATCGACCATTTTTTGTAATGTGCTTATGCTATACTTACCTATATAAACAAGGGCTATACTATGTATATGCTATGCTTATGTTATGTCAATCTATAAATCCAGCTTAAAGATTAGTAATGTTGTAATGTAAGTGGTTTGATTGTAATTATGTACTTAATCGTAAGAATTTAAAAAATATAATTTTTACACACTGTTCCTTAATGGCATGCTAATATTTGAAGGTGTTTGTATGAAGAAAAGTCCATATAGACATAATTATGTCCGCAATGGCAATTTTTATAACAAAAAATTATCATTGTCAATGTTAATAAGATTCAATTATAATGTAATTGCTTTAATCAAGAGTTTGAAGGGAAATACGCAAGAGACCATTTTTGTACAATTGACCAGACTGTGGAAAATATCCACATGGAAAAATGTCTGTGGCATACTTACCACTATACCACTGTTTTCTACTGACATAATTATGTGGATTTGTATCCTATTTATACACATACTAAAACTGAAACTATGTACTTAATATCCCAAAAGTACTTTTGGAGAATATCAAAAAAGAACAATATTTATTTAAAAAAAAATTAAGCTCTTACGAACTTATCTTCATATATGAACTTTTCATATGTATCTGGCTTGGATTCAGCTAAGATTGCACAGTACAGGTTTGTCATAAATTTTATAAAACAGGCATGTTTCTTAATTTGCCCTACAGGCTTACTGTTCATTCTTAGAAGAGCACCCTGTATAAGACATAATGATTTACGGGTGTTCTGAAACTTACCATATTTTTTTTTAGTGATCCAGTCTTTTGTCTGAAGTAAATGTTTCTCAAGTAAAAGATTTAACACCTAAGGCAAAACATCTCTTTGAAAGAGCTTGGCAGTTAGAGAAACGAGCCTTATCTTCAAGGAAAACTCGATTTTCATTAAAGAGAAAGTTGACGCAAGCTCAGAAGTTCTCTAAATCCCAGATGTTGTGAAAGCCAAGTGGAAAATAGCTCTAGAAAACCCAGGGGAAGGCAGTATACCTTGGAGGATAAGGTTTTAGCTTTAGCTATCTATAAGCAAAGTGGTATTCTCGAACCAAAAAAACATTATACAGGGTGTACCACAAGGGTCAATTCTAGGTCCTCTGCTCTATCTCCTGCACACTAATGAAATTGTAAACATCACTACTAATAAAATAATACTGTTTGCTGATGATACAAACGTAATCTACAGTTCGAATAATGTTGAGGAGTGTGTTGGAGAGGTAAGGAGGACCATGGTGGACCTAAGTGACTGGTTATCTAAAAACAATCCATTGCTTAACATGTCCAAAACTAAATTGTTGTTATTTGGGTCACAAAATCTTATAAGTGCACCAACCACTCATAATAATAATCTAGTTGAATCGGTGGAAACCTTACCCTTCCTGGGAGTGACTGTTGACAGGAGATTGGATTGGAAAGAGCATGTTGATCGAGTACATGGCTCTGAGTATTTCAAGATTTTGCTTCGCATTAACTTATAAGAAATAATGTTGGCATTAGTGCTGCGCTATCATCATATCATGCTTTCGTGCAGTCCAGGCTCAGGTATGGCATAGTGTTTTGGAGAAATAGTGTAATAAACAGTAGAATTTTTATTCTTCAAAAAAAGTGTCTTAGGTCTATTTTCGAAATAAAACCATTCGAAACATGTAGAGAAACTTTTATTACAAACAATATATTGACACTATAGCTTATATATTTATGAGCTGTTTATTAAAAATAACTTATCTTCTTTCTTTGAGCAGTTGCAGTGTGATCATGAGCACAACACTAGACATAAAAACTTTCCCATTCCTGAAAGACCCAATTTCACATATATAAATAGGAACTGTACACATAATATGGTTATTAAAATATGGAACCGCCTACATGAAACTTTTAAAAATACCAAAAAGATGAAAGAATGTTTAAAAAAATTCTCATTAAAAAATGCTATTATACCTACTATCAGTGAGTTCCTAGAAGATAATGACTTTCAAGAGTTGCTGTGATATAAAATAAAAATAAAAAGCCCCTTTTTAGATTTTATTATCTTAAGTAAGTACCTATGTTTGTTTTACTATCCTTGTTTCATTTTATGTTGCAATTCATGTTAAATAGGTATTAGTTATAGGTAAATTTTCATTTTTATATTATGACATGGTCTACACTCTTATCGAGTAAAATTGTACATTATTAAGTGCGAACATGTATGGATCTATTATTGAAATAAATAAATAAAATAACAATCTCGCTTAGTCGATATTGCACATTCATTTAAAATATCACTGTTCATGGATGTCTTGTTATAGGTATATCTTGTGGATTTCTTAATTCCACACAATTAGTTCAATATTAATATAGTTCAAATTATAATTTTGGTGATGGACATATTGTTTTTGGGCGGGTGCTACAACTAGTGCTTCTAAAAAATGTTTGTTTCACTGTACCTGCTTTATTTTATTTAGGGGTGAAACAACCAAGAGTATTATTATCAAAAATTCAGTAGATCTGCCGCTAAATTCAAGGAAGTAGTCTTTTGTTTAGCAAATATTTATGACTTTGTTCGTTTGCCTTGCTAAACGATGGCTTTGCTTTCTATTTGCACTTTTTCACATTGCAGACACTTTTTGAGAATATTACTAGATAACGATTCTTGAAAGAAATAGATCTTTACTATCTTCATAACGCAAGTTTTAGCAACGCAAATAAATAGCCTCTGTATTTTCCTTGTAATAATTTACTACTATTTTTCACTTAGATCATTATCAGGTTCTCTACCATTATGAACAGTAAATTAAATAAATTAAAAGTGTCTGGTCTATTACTTGAATCTTCCTTAAAAAAAAATAGTAGCTTTTTTTATAAAAAAAAATATAGCTAATGAAAATTTGATACGATTGTGTCTCGACCTAATTTCAAGAAAATGCAAGAAGACACTGACAATTTGTTATTATCAGGTTTCAACTAGATCAAATGGATTTTCAGTGCAGAAAACAGCAAACCAGCGCAGTGGTCTCATGCGCTATCGAATTTGACTGCTATTATACAGGATGAGGATTTTAACATATTACAATGTAATAGTTCAAGCTGCTTGAAATAATTAATATTTTAGGTGGATATGTAACATAAGACCTAAGTTACTTATTTTGACACATTTTTATTTTATACAGGGTGTCTCAAAAGTATGTTGAAAATCAAACATTCTTTTATTTGAAGATCCGATATATTGTATTACATATTTCATAAATTTTCCTCCATATTTAATTCCCTTTAATTTCAACTGAATTTTGGAATATGACTGACTAAGTTTTTTTTTCGAAGGGAATTCCACAAAGGTAATAAAATACCAGAAGTGTCATTAAAAAAAAAGTTAAATGTTTAGCGATTTTCGAAACTACCTTTATAAAATTAAATGTAATTATTTGGTAACCTACTTATTTCAAAGAGCTTAGACAATATTGTATTATAACAGAAAAATCATCAACTTGTATAATTTCTGTGGAATTCGATAATTGCCGAGGCTGTTGTATAGCTGTTAAATCAAGCTATTTGTGATTTTTAAGAAATTCAAATATTCGCGCCAAAACAGTACATCAGCGCCATCTTGTAGAGAAAGAACGAAGTATTGATTTATGTCAAAAACGTAGATTCCTTTTTGCTGCAAACGATTGTACTTAGCCCCACGATGATAGATGTCGCAAGAATACGAACTTATTCTATTGTATGGAAGTGGGCATTCTATCCCCCTATATATATATTTATCTATGAGAAGAACCTGGCAGTGCTGTGAATACCTTTGTACGAGCAGCAACGTTTGGCTACGCTCCCTGCGATTTCTAAAAATCAAGGGGCATCTAACTAACAATTTATTTAGTGATTCGTGTTATTGGTAAGTTGAGCATTTGCTATTTGTAGTGCCTCCATTGCTTTGCTTTTTCTCTTTGTTTGAAATAGGTTTGATTGACTTTTAAAGGACTTCTTTTTTTTGGTATTTCTTTCAATAAAATGACGGAAGGAAGGGGGCCGGATCCCCCTCCCCTCTCTTCCAATAAAAATAATTTTAACGAGACTAGTATAAATTCCGATGCTTTGGATAGCAATAACGTAAATATTGTAAATAAAAAACAGGTTGAGACAGATAAACAAAATTTTAGAGATAACATTCTTTATTCCCCATCAGATAAGGGCCCATTTACTGTATATTTGGAAACGACTGAGAAAGTAGGATTTAGTACAGGCAAATCTAACAATATAAAAATAGCTAGGGAAATCTTTAATTTAAAATTAACAGATATTCGTAATATTGCCAATAAGGGATTAAACAGAATTGCGATACAATTTATCTCATACACGTCAGCAAACTCTTTATTAACAAATAAAATTCTTCTAGAAAAAGGTTACAAAATATTTATTCCCTTTAATTTCGTCACTGCAAAGGGTATAGTTAGATATGTTGATCACGATCTGTCTGAGGAAGAATTGTTGAGAGTGTGTAAAGCCAATGATGACATTCAGATTTTAAGCGTCAAAAGACTGAATAGAAAAATTATTAAAAACAATGAAACAACTTATGAACCTACGGGTACGGTGCTTTTCACTTTTAAAGGGGTACGTTTACCAAAATATGTAAGATTTTATTACCTTGAATTTCCCATTGCAGTGTATGTTTCGCCAGTCACGCAATGTTTTAGATGTTTAAGATATGGACATACCCGTAATACCTGTAAAGGAAAAGAAAAATGTTTTAATTGTGCAGGGGAACTTCATACTCAAGAAGGTGAGAATTGCACCTATGAAACTAAATGCTTTTTTTGTAAAGAAAATCATAAATCAACTTTTAAAGAGTGTCCAGAATATTTGAGGCAAAAAAACATTAAGGAGCTAATGGCATTTGAAAATTTAACCTTTTATGAGGCAAGTAATTTATGTAAAAAGAATTATATCTCCAAAGGAGACTTTATATATAATCCAGGGGATTTTCCTTCTATCAAAAATGACAATTACATCAACTACTCTCAACAGTCTTCTGAGTCAATCATTGAACAGACAGAAAGACGGGCTCAAGCTTTTAGAAACAATCCTACGAAAAGATCATACCAACAAGTTATATTAGCTGATTCAAATAAGAAAAGAATGATTCATAAGGGCTATGATCGGAAAGCGCACGAAGATAAATTATTTTTCCCTAATTCTAGAACTGGAAAAAGCTCCACTCATTCAATACAATCTTTAGCACGAAATGTTTCTCAAAAAGAAATTATAAATAAGCCTGCAACCAGTGCATTTTCTAATATAAATTCATCGCAACATTCTAATATAGATTTTTCACAAATAATAAATTTCCTTAGACACACTTCAGAAAATAATAAAAACATTTGTTTACAGCTTCTCAGAACCGAGTTACAGTCTGGGTACATGGACTTAGATCGGAATTCGGAATCTGATAATGATTATTGATATGACTTAATCTTAATTAGTCTGACTATTAAATAATTTATGACAAACAAAAGCAAACTTAAAATAATACAATGGAACATCCGCAGTATACGATCTAACAGAGAAAATTTGCTCAATTTAGTAAGGGAAGAATGGCCTGATATTCTTTTACTCAATGAAACCTGGTTAAACCCTAATCATAATTTTACTTTAAATTCATATAATGTTGTTAGACAAGACAGACCAGATGGTTATGGAGGGGTGGTAACCTGTGTTAGAAATAACATTATCTTTTCGACGGTTAAAAAATTCGTATCTGATTCAATTCAATATATTTCTGTTAAAATTGGAGATATATTTATAATTAATATATATAGTAATGCTAATACTGCTTTTGATTTAAATTTTTTGGATTCCTTGATTAAAGATTTTTCAAATAAAAAAATAATCACTATGGGGGATCTTAACTCTCATCACCCACTATGGGATGAATCCCCTGTAAATGCAGGGGGAAAACTATTAAATGATTTCCTATTCAATAACGAGTTGGTGGTCATGAATGATGGTTCAAGCACCTTGCTGCAGAACAAAAACCATAAAGTTAGTTCAGTTGATTTAACAATTATCAGTAGCCAATTAGTAATTTACTCTCGTTGGAACGTCATTCGAGACTGCGGGAACAGTGATCATTTCCCCACTTCACTGAACATTCAATTAAATAATGATCAATCCTTCAGTTCTTCTTTTAGTGGATCATATCAATTAAGAAATTGTAGACGGGCTAATTGGGATCGATATTATGAAAAGGTATTGGCTGACATAGTAATAAGAGATAGTATTTTCAATTATGATAATTTAATTGAGGTTTTAAATTTGGCGGCAGATGAGACTATACCAAAAAAAACGTATGGTATTCCTAATAGGATAGGCAACCCCTGGTGGGATGAAGAATGCAAGGTTTGGGTAACAGAAAGGAAAAGAGCGCTTGAAGATTTTGATAAATTACCATCTATGGAAAATTTTATCACAGCTAAAAAAATTATAGCAAAAACAAGGAGAAATTTGCGTGTTAAAAAAAGGGAAAAATTTATGGTTTTTTGTCATTCCTTGAACAGGAATTCTAACATAACATATGTATGGAATAAAATTAAAAAATTTGCAAATAATGCTAAAACTAAATCTAAGGAATTTATTATTGATGATGTCGTAAAAAAATCTATTCTAAATGAAATGGCCACAATCAATATAGACCCATCTTTTCATTTATTGCAAGTTGGTTCATTTAATAATATCCATCTTTTTAACATTTATGAATTAAATTATGCCTTGCAAAATAAAAAATATTCAGCCACAGGCATGGATGATATTGCATATTCCATGCTTAAGAATTTACCATTAAGAGCAAAACAAATTTTGCTGGATTGTTTTAATAAAATTTTGGTAGAAGAAGCAATACCAGAATCTTGGAAATATTTGAATATTATATTTTTTCCTAAACCTAACAAAGATCCAACGCAAGCTGTAAATTATAGACCAATAGTATTGGCTTCTTGTGGTTGTAAAACTTTGGAGATAATGATTAAGAATAGATTAGATTGGCATTTAGAACATCATAATTATTTCAGTAACGAACAATTTGGGTTTCGTAAGGGAAGGGGGATATATGATTGTGCGGCATACTTAACCTCATTTATATACAATGCGTTCCTGACCTCAGAAACAGTTTTGGCAGTCTTTCTGGATATCAAGGCAGCGTACGAAAATGTGAATATCTATAAACTATATAATGAAATTAATATCTTGAAAATTCCCATTGAATTAAATAACCTAATTCATAAAATTTTAAGAAATAGACTGATTCATACCAGAAAGGACGACGGTTCATTCATGGGTCCTTTCTTAGTCACTAAAGGGATCCCTCAAGGTTCACCATTGAGTACGATTCTCTTTAATATTTATTTAACAGAGCTTTTTAAATTGAATCTTGGCGAAATTAAAATATTAGGTTATGCTGATGATTTAGTGTTATTCATTAAGGGTTTCAATATCGATGCTATGGCGCTCAAAATGAACTTAGCATTAGAAATGGTGAATAATTTTCTCAGGAAAAGAGATTTAACTTTGGCTCTAAATAAATGTGAAGCAGTATGGTTTACTAAGGGTAGAAGAAAATCATTACCCCCCCCAATTAAAATTGATAATAAAAAAATAGAATATAAATCTTCAGTTAGATACCTAGGTTTTCATTTACACGAACACCTTAAGTGGGACATACATATTGAGTACACAATTAATAAAGCAAAAAAAGGTCTTAACATTCTGAAGGCTATTTGTAGAGTATGGTGGGGAGCAGACCCTGCTACATTATTAACAATTTTCCAAGCCATGGTGGTCTCGCATTTAGATTTTGGGTCAATTCTTATTAAACCAGGTAGTCAAAATAGTTTAAAAAAATTAGATGCAATTTTTTATGAAGGTTTGCGTATTTGTTTGGGCTGTATGAGATCTACACCAAGAGCAGCGCTTTTGGCAGAAGCCTCTACTGTTGATTTGGAGCAGAGAAGGAAAAATTTAACCATTAAATTCATAACCAAAATTATAATCATTCAAAATCACCCCATTCTAAAGATCATACTGGAGGGTCGTAATTTTCTGTTACATAAAACAGGTTTTATTAATAAAAATAAGGTGACATATCTGATAGAAATGGTAGGAGAATTCTTATCTTACTTTAACAAAATTTATAAATCTGGCAACCTCCCATGCTATGAAATAGATTATGAAAATCTGATTTCCCCTATCAAAATAGTCAACTGTAATATAAACAAACATGAATTAATGATTAAAGAAAAATTTAAACTAATCATAGAAAAGTACAATAATTCTTTTACCTTGATATTTACGGATGCTTCCAGAAAAGATAATAGGGTTGGCTATGGTATTGCGATTCCACAATTAGACTTTAAATTCTCATCAAGGCTTAATGATCTTCTAAATATCTGTAAGGCAGAAATAATTGCCATTCATGAAGCTGTTAAAATTGCTATTAAAAAGAATATTAAAAGAGTTATTATCTTTACTGACGCCAAAAGCGCTATACAAAAAATTAACAACAATTTACACAACGCTAAAGCAGATCACCTGACTCTAAGAACTAAAAGGTTAATATTATTAGCTAATAAGAATGGGTATGACATCAGGTTGAGTTGGATTCCGGGACATTCTGACATTGCTGGAAATTCAGAAGCAGATACATTGGCTAATGTTGGTAGAATACTGGTGATACCTAAACCAATGGAGTTGGACTCCAATGAAATTTACATTTACATTAAAAATAAGCTATATGTTGATTTTAAGAAAAATTGGTCAATGGCTATGCATAATAACAAGCATCGCTACCTTAAAGTTCAATCTTTTTTTCCTAATAAAAAATGGTTTTCCTCTATGACATTCAAAGATCGAAGACATATCACTACCATTATCAGAATGCGTACAGGTCACTGCTTAACGGGAGAATTTTTACACAAATTAAACCTCAGAAATGATCCTCTATGTGAATGTGGGATGATAGAAGACATTAATCATATATTGTTTGAATGCCCTATCAACTATATGCCTAATTTGGACTTATATAAAGAATTTACCAACATGAATTTTCAATTACCTATTTCTACTCAAACAATTATAACTAAACCTTGCATGGAGTCAATCAAACTAATAATTTGTTTTCTAAATTACAACAAGATTAAAATATAATGCTCAGCTTATTGGCCCAATATCCTTTGTGAGGTCTTGAATGTTTGCCCTATATTCCTATGTTGTATTGTTCCTACTAATTTTAGCCTCATATATTTTTTCTACAGTGTATATATACATTTCTATTGATTCACAGCACTTTCAATCTTCTGTTCAAGAAACAAGTTAGCTTACATTTACGCAAAACTCGGGAATCACCAGGGGCTCAGGCCCGACTTACTGGAGGTTCTCACCGAATACAAGGCCCTTCAAACTGGAATAACGTGTAACGCAAGCAGAAGGGTAGCTCTGTCTCTGCCTAAGCGCCGGACGAAGGGTGTGCTGGCAAATTGCCTAGTTGCAGTGCCATCCAACCCCCATGTAGGGGGTACTACAAGACAAGACAAGAAGAACCTGGAACCTTTTCTACTTTTTTACATTCTTGCCAAAGCCAAAGAAAAGTATTCGTTCATCATTCATCAAACAGTAATTATACTTGTCACTGATTATACTAATATCACAGCAAGCTGTGCTAATATTATGTGTAGCAATTTGACAAACAATGTGGGTAACACATCGCCTTAAGGAAGAGAATGGCCTAAAGTGTGATCTAGTGAATACATCCTGGATTAATGAAGAAAATGATCAGTATTTTATTGAGTAAGTTTGCACTTAATTGTTTTCCAAAAGGGCCATTTTATGTGGGTGATTATTTACTACTTGGAGGTGTTTCTCCTTTACTGTCTTATACATATTATTTACTTACTTATTAAAAGCTTTATAATGCAAAATTATATTTGTGTATAATGCTAACTAGGTATCTAAATTTTAAATAATATAAGCATGTTCACCGCTCCTAGATGTTTAAGCACTCATATATCTACAGTAGAAATTAGAAAAACATGTATTCCCACTCATTATACTAGTGTAAACTAAACTATAAACGGGTTCTGGTAAACTTCACGACCCTCGGAATTTCGCAATTTTATTTTTTTCACTAGAAAGGGGGTGTCCTATAGAGTAGTTTAAGAGAAAAAAAATTGCGGATCCCCCATATTTGAGCCGAAAAAAAGGCCCCAAACTTCGAATTTTGAGGTTAATGCCGTAGAACAGCGAACTTCCTCTACTACTTTACTGCACTTTTCTTTGCTTTGTTGACTTTGTTTGAAAGCTTACCTTAAATAGAACAGCTTAGAACACAAAAATAAATTAAGTTTGCTAATATATCAAAATAGTTTTAAAAATTTATGTCATACTAACAATAATCAACAATCAATCGAAGACGAGTATTCTAGTTGCTTGACCCGTCTTGGGCTCAAGTTTCTTCTTTTAGCGGAAATCGGTTACAAAAATTATCGTTCTATAGGACGATTCTACACAAGAATACTAGCACAAAAAAAAAGTTTCGTATCTTCGCAAACCCAAACTAAAACCTGTATTTGGATAATTTTCCCATTATTTTTTAACCCAAATACAAATTCATAAAAAAAATTCTGCGGAAATGCATCATTTTAGTTTTTTCGATTCTAGAATAACTGAAATCAGTTACATGAAAACATGTTTCTGTTTTACATTCTAAATATTTTTCTAAACATAATACCGCAAAAAACTTCTTGCGAAAATAAGTCATTTTCATTTTTTGAGTTAGTCTGAGTTAGTTTAGGTTAGTTTGGGTTAGCTTTAGTTAGTTTGGGTTAGTTTCGTCTCGTTTAAGCCACTACGCACCTGCGTGAAGAAAGGCTTGCGCGAAGCGCAAGCCTTTCTTCACGCAAGCCTATGCGAAACAATTTCGGTTAGCTTGGGTTAGCTTTGGGTTAGCTTTGGTTAGTTTGGGTTAGTTTCGGTTAGTTTTGTCTCGTTTAAGCCACCACGCACTTGCGTGAAGAAAGGCTTGCGCGAAGCGAAAGCCTTCCTTCACGCAAGCCTATGCGAAACAACTTCGGTTAGCTTTAATTATTTTGGGTTAGTTTGGGTTAGCTTTGGTTAGTTTGGGTTAGTTTCGTCTCGTTTAAGCCACTACGTACTTGCGTGAAGAAAGGCTTGCGAGAAGCGCAAGCCTTCCTTCACGCAAGCCTATGCGAAACAATTTCGGTTAGCTTTGGTTCTTTTGGGTTAGCTTTGGTTAGTTTGGGTTAGCTCTGGTTAGTTTGGGTTAGCTTTGGTTAGTTTCGTCTCATTTAAGCCACTACGCACTCGCGTGAAGAAAGGAATGCGCGAAGCGCAAGCCTTTCTTCACGCAAGCCTAGGCCAAACAATTTCGGTTCGCTTGGGTTAGCTTTGTTAATTTGTTCGTTTCTTCTTAATAAAACCGTTTTTAAAAATATTAATAATTACCCACTTGGATAAGCTTCAAACTCAAGAGAATGAACACAAGTTGGCAACACTGTAAGTACTGTTTAATATTAGTAGAGTTTTAGCACTGCAATGTTGCTGAAATGGCTTGCTTTTTGACAATTTTAACCTCAAAACTCGAACTTTGGGGGCTTTTTTTCGGCTCAAATATGGGGTATCCGCAAATTTTTTTCTCTTAAACTACTCTATAGGACTTCCCCTTTCTATTGAAAAAAAAATTTTTGCGAAATTCCGAGGGTCGTGAAGTTTACCAGACCCCCGTTATTATTTGCCAAATTGCTAGACATGATATGAGATATCCCACTGGAGAAACTATCTACTTCCCTTTATTTAGTACCTAACTAGATTGTTGTGTTGTCCTAGCAATTAATGGTTGAGGTTTTCTTCTCCTGCAAAAGGGCCGAATTTTACAATTTTTTTTAGTAGCTCTTCCAAGATAAAAGCATTGTTTACATATGAGATTATTTTTATTTTCAATTTGTATATTTCTAATTTCTACTATTTCTAGTCGACTGTCGAATTGAATTGAGGTTGAGTTCACAAACGACCAATGATCCTCCTTTCCTTTTTTTTCCTTCTTTAGCGCTTTAATAACTTCTGCTGCACAAGCATGATCTGCCAGCTAGTTCAAAGCAGTTTTAGAAATTATATCTCAAATACTGATTATTTGAGTAGCGTCTTCTGAAAGTGATTTGTTTTGACCTTTTCTGGTCGGTTCTCGGTTCCACAACGCGACCCGACGTTGGCCGATTCGGCAGAATTACCCATGTGTTCGCGGTACATTAAATCCCTTGTAACTTGTAACCGTCTGATGGGTCAGTGGTTAGAGAGTGTGTTTGTGATGCAAATGTTGCTGGTTCGATTCCCGTCAGTGCCAAGCTGTGTTTTATTTTTTTTCATTGATTTTGGGTGTGTCTTGGGTTAGGTTTAGTTAGAACTTGATTAGGTTCCTTTTCTTGAGTCCCCGTAGCGAGCGCAGCGAGCGGAGGGCCATGTGAAACAACTTAATTATTGCCGACATTCTGCCAGTCGCCGAACGTTAGCAGAAAAGATCAAAACATACCGCTGTCTGAAGACGTTAGTCCATCATACCACTAAATAAAAAAGAACGAAATATATCGATAAATTGTAGCAATATATCGATATATCGTTGCCATCCCTACTCTTGTGATAATTAATTGTTACCAAGTTTGAATCTTTGCCAAGGGAAGGGACACAAAGAATTGAATATTTTCCTCATTGGAAGCGTCAAATAGTTCTCAATATTATATTATGTGTAGCAATATGGCAAATAGCAAGGGTAAAGGTAAGCTGCCAATAGCAGAGTCCTGGAAAAGTTCCCACACATACGAAATAGTTAAAGAAGAAAATCAGTTTGATCAACTTAATGCATCTTGGATCAAAGAAGAATATGATCAATATCTTATTCGGTAAGTAGGCTTAACTGTTAAAGAATGATTTAGACGACAGGTAAAAAGTAATTGTGCTTTGATAATAATTACAATGAAATAATTAAAACATTTTAAAATAGGATAATATTTCTAGGGGATCTTCAGCTAAATCTGACAGTGGTTTAGATGAACATGCTACCATTAATAAAGAAATCAAAACGGACCCGGATTTGTAAGTAACTATGCTTTTAATAATTCTTATGATTGCACCAATAATTATGGACAGTTGAAATTGTATTGTTAAAAAGGTCAATAATTAGTTTGTGTTGATGACGGCTTGTAAACATATGTATTTCCAATAAACTAGCACATTATCTATTAAGAATAAGAATAAGAATAAGAATAATTTTATTAATGATAAGTACAAAATACCTTTACAATCGTCAATATTGTCAATAATTTTTTTTTACAATTGTTTATAGAAATTCTAAATAGTTAAAAGCTAAAAGCTATTAGTTGGGAAGGACACAACAAATTACAAATACATAGACCAAATCTAAAGATTTAAAATAAACTATTTCTATACACGAAGATATATCACAACATATTAGACAAAATCCTGATCACTAACATCACAATTTAGGAAATCGTTATAATTGTAAAAAGCTTGAGATATTAAATATTTTTTTATTACAGTTTTAAAGCGCTTTACCGGCAATTCCCTGACCCTCACAGGTAGCCTGTTGAAAAAAACAGGTGCATAATGTAGCGTTGCATTCCAAGACCTCTTAAGTCTGAGAAACTCAATTTGAAGATTCATGTGTGATCTTGTATTGTGAGAATGTAAATTCTGAATAGTTGCATATCTGTTTAGGTTTTGACGTACATAGAGTAATGATTCGTAAATGTAGTGGGATGGAAGAGTAAGAATCCCAAATTTATTGAAATATGGTCTTGCTTCATCACGATACCCAATCCCAGCCAGGACTCGGACTGCCCTCCTCTGTACTCCAAATACCCTAGATGCATGGGACGAATGTCCCCAAGCCAGAAGGCCATATATACATATTGAGTGCACAAGAGCATGATAAGCCATAAGGCAGATCGCTGACTCCACAGTATTCGCCAAGCCCCTCAGTACAAAGACTCCCGAGGCTGCCCTTTTTGAAACATTATTTACATGGAGTTCAAAAGTCAGTTTTGGGTCTAAAGTTATTCCCAAAAACTTGACCTGGTCTGGATTATCAAGGTATATTTGCCTCAGCGAGAAGACAATATTTTTCGTTTTCTCATGGTTAAGGTTGAGTTTATTTGCCACAAACCAATCACTGACACACTCTCTACACTCAGCCAACCTCTCAATCAGCGATTCACATTCCTTGTCAGTTACAAGAAAATTGGTGTCATCTGCATACAATGTAACACTACCCTGCTGCAGGGAGGATTCTATATCGTTGACATATGTGAGGAACAATAACGGCCCCAATATAGAGCCCTGTGGCACACCGTGCCTCACGACTCTTACGTCCGAGAGATGTCCCCCATAGCATGTCACCTGTCTCCTGTCAGTGAGATACCTCTGAATCAACTGACAGCTGTCGAGATTTAGTCCATAGAATTCAAGTTTTTTCAATAGGATGTCATGGGAGACACAATCGAAGGCCTTGGAGAGGTCGCAGAATGTAGCTCCTACAAACTCTCCCCCCCTCAAAGCCCTCAACTATGCCTTCACATAGTTTATTAATGGCCATTACTGTTGATCTACCCTTTCTAAAACCGAATTGATTGCCGGACAGCAAGTCATTCGACTCCAAGTAATCACACAGCTGTTTACAGAGCAGAGCTTCAAATATTTTTGACAAAACAGGTATCAGCGATATCGGCCTATAATTGTTAGGAGAGTTAGGGTCTCCACTTTTAAATACTGGGACCGTTTTACTTATTTTAAATAGGTGAGGGTATGTGGCCTCCTCAATGCATTTATTATACAGATTTGTCAAAGGACTAATTAGAACATTTTTTAGCGATTTTATTAACACCATATTCAGATCATAGAAATCTTTACTGTGCTTCTTCTTTAATCCGTCAATTGCAGCTCTAACCTCATTAAAAGTTACATTACGAAAATGAAAGGTAAGCAAATCATTCCTTTTCACCCCTTCCAAATATCTCTCAAAAGAGACAGCAGATTGCGGTAATGCTGATATCAGTTCACCAGCAACACCAACAAAAAAATTACCATACTTCCACATTCTAGAACCATAGATAGATAAATATGGGTTCTGGTAAACTTCACGACCCTCGGAATTTCGCAATTTTATTTTTTTCACTAGAAAGGAGGTGTCCTATAGAGTAGTTTAAGAGAAAAAAATTTAACTGACGTGACACATGACATTATGTCGTGACCAGTATTTATTTTATTTATTTATTCAAATTAACGCGTTACACCCAATCGGTTACAGAGTTGATAGTCTTTATACAATGAAACTATAACCTAGACTTAATACTAATAGAATTTAAAGCTAATTATGCTACTTATAAAAATAAAAAACAAATATAAAAATTGCATGCATCAAAAAAGTATAAAATGTGGATGATACAATAAACACTAAGTATAGGAGAGATTTTTAAGGGATTTTTTTAAATTTTATAAGGTTGTGTTAAAAAAATCTGTCTTACACATGTTGCAAGCCTATTGATACCATTATTCTGACCATATAATGTCCTATGCTGATGTAATTCAAAGCACCTATGTACACGTAAAGATCTTGATGCTACCAAAAAATTTAACTTAATCAAAAGGTCAGGACAGTCACATAGCCCATTTACAAGCTTAAATGTAAAAATGACATCAGCAGCATCTCTTCTGGATTTCAGGGAACCTATGTTTAACATCTTTTCCAGTTTATCATAGTCAACATTTTCAACTGAGATATTTAATTTATAGGCAATATACCTTGGAAACTTTCTCTGAACTCCATCAAGCATATTTTGATAAGATCCAAAATAGGGTGACCACACAAAGGAGCAGTTCTCCAAATGTGGTCACACCAATGACACATACCGGGTGATTCTCAAAAGTGGCTCACCCCTATAACTTTTTTGTTTTTAGAGATAAACAAGTGAAATTCGGTGTGTAGGAATAGTATATAGATATGTATTTTTTGACGTATTCAATTGTTTTCTGTCACTTCAGGTTTGACCGGAAGTGACCATTACTTCCTTATATTAAATGGGACACCCGGTATATTTTTACTTTTTTCAATAGAAAATCGCATTGTGAGTACAATGACACCCCATTTGTCACTTTTTGACATTTACCATCCTAAAATTTTCAATTTTAAATTTTCAATCTAGAGTGCCATGAATGAGTTATAACGGTTAATTTTGGATCAAGTTGCCAGGGAAAAATAGTTTCGATCGAGTTTTACTTTTCATTTGTTTTACAGGTTCATTTAAAGTTTACAAAATCGTAATTATGACGTTTACTCAATTTTTTCAAATGGAACAAATGTGGCTCATTACTATATCTAGAAAGGGCATCTTGTTACGAACAATTTGATATCACACAATCGATATTTTGAATAAATGTCCAGTATTATAATCTGTCTAAAAGCTCTAATTGTTTATTGTGTCGGTCATCAACTGGCATCGTTGATAGTGAAAAAATTAAGGAGGCTTTGGAAAGTATTAAACAAAATGTTATGACATTTTTGCGCAGCCATATTAAATTTGTCAGTTTTTGGCACAGATTCTTAAGAAACAATATTTTTTTTAGTCAGTTCGTTATTACAAATTGGAAGTGGAATGTTTTTATCCCCACTTATAATGAATCGGTTTCGGCTACCATCTTCGGCCTCATTGCGATGTTTTTGTTCCATTTCTGGAAAATAATGACGAATGGGATATCGTCTGTTAAAATTACTTTCCCCAAAAAGCCGCGCTGCATCAACGGCATTTTTTCTAGCATCACCATAAATTAATAGCATGTTAATTTTCTAATTTCGACAGTAGTTTTTCATTTGGCAATTTGTAATAACGAATTGATTATAAAAAATATCGTTTCCTAAGAATTTCTGTTAAAACTGACAAATTTTAAATGGCTGCACAAAAATGTCATAACATTTTTTTATTATTATTTTCCAAAGCCTCCTTATTTTTTCACTATGAATGATGCCGGTTGATGACCGACAGAATAAACAATTAAAGCTTTTAGACAGATTATGATACTGTATATTTATTCAAAATATCTATTGTGTGGTATCAAATTGTTCGTAACAAGATGCACTTTCTAGATATGGTAATGAGCCACCTTTGTTCCATTTGAAAAAAATGAGTAAACGTCATTATTACGATTTTGTAAACTTTAAATGAAGCTGTAAAACAAATGAAAAGTACAACTCGATCGAAACCATTTTTCCCTGGCAACTTGATCCAAAATTAACCGTTATAACTCATTCATGGCACTCTAGATTGAAAATTTAAAATTGAAAATTTTAGGATGGCAAATGTCAAAAAGTGACAAATGGGGTGTCATTGTACTCACAATGTGATTTTCTATTGAAATCAGTAAAAATATACCGGGTGTCCCATTTAATATAAGAAAGTAATGGTCACTTCCGGTCAAACCTTAAGTGACAGAAAACAATTGAATACGTCAAAAAATACATATTTATATACTATACCTACATACCGAATTTCACTTCTTTTTCTCTAAAAACAAAAAAGTTATAGGGGTGAGCCACTTTTGAGAATCACCCGGTATAACGTTTTAATAGCTGAAATATTATTAAAATCCCTTGTGTTGCGCTTTATAAATCCTAACATCCTCATAGCCTTGTTCCTGCAAACCTCAATGTGATGATAAAAAGTAAACCCACAGTCAAAAATTATTCCAAGATCCCTTATAGTCTGAGCTTGCTCAATATAAGTGTTATTAAAATAATATCTATTTGTAGTCTTATTTTTCAACCTAGAAAACTGAATATATTTACATTTTGAGATATTAAGTTGCATTTCATTGGCACAACTCCACTGATAACATACAACACTCGAACAAAGAGCAGAACAAGAAATGTATAATTTAATGTAAATTTTATTGATGTAGTTCAGTTTGATTCCTATGTTACACTGTCAGGCATATCAGACCATGAAGCAGTGGTCATTGTATTTTCTCTGTCTGGTGGAATTAAGCATGGGAGTTGTAAATATGGCAGAATTTATAGATCTTCTAATTTTAACAGAAGTCTAGCAAATGAACTGAGCTGGTCTAATATTTCTAATTGTTATGATTTTCTGTCACAATTCAATGAAGCAATGGTCAGAATCTTTAATGATAGTTTGCCTGTATGCAAAATAAAGCAGAGAGAAACAAAAATATGGACAACATCTGGAATTAAAATCTCTGCAATCAACCTTCCTTGTCTGTATACAATTAGAAAATTTACTACTGACACTGGTTTTCATTACTATTTTTATGAATATCGAACTATTATTGTCAAATAGTTAAATATGCAAAGCAAAGGAATTATAGGAAAAGATTAGCTAATACCCGAAACAAGCCTAGAGAACAATGGTCCATTGTAAACACACTCAGGGGGAAGTCTAATAATTCAAATGATCACATAACTATGAACCATAATATGCTTAAGTTCAAATTCAAAATATGCTTTATTGTCTAAGACTTAAAATAATCTCATTGACAATCCCACTAAACACTAAACAAAACCATAAGATTAAAATAAAAATTATTATAGCAACAAATCATAATAAAATTAATGAAGCACGGAAATTTTAGAAATACAGCTTTTACTATGCATCACGTATGATTCTAAACATAAAATTAAATAAAGCAAACTCAGTCCAAATCAAGCAACTGGGTCCAAAAAGAACTCATCCACGCTATAGTAAACCTTTCCAATCAGAAATTCTTTTACAGATTTTTTAAAATGCTTTCTACAGCCAATTCGTCTTATGGAACCTGGTAGCCTGTTAAACATCTTTTTGCCAGAATATATGACTGATTTCTTTAGTTCAGTGGACAGTATAAAACATCTCCAAAAGCATATGCCATAGCGAAGGCGTGTTTCAGTCAGCGAATAGTACACACTCTTTGCAACTTCGACATGCAATTCGCAAGAGATCATCCTGATTGCATAGCAGCTTTGTGCAAGCCTCTTATTTAAAAACAAAACATGATCTGCAAACTTCAATTTGTCGTCAATATGTAGGCCAAGATATTTGTTAACTTGGAGGTTAGTTACAGGCTTGGTATCCAATAGAATATTGGTTAAATCACACTTAAAACACACACGACATTTGTGTTACTTACGTTCAATGTTAAATAGCATTGCACCATTTCTTAAGAGTGACTATATCCTTTGCAATTATGCTTTGAAGCTACAGAGTGCCGCCAGAGTATAGTGGTGTCACCGGCGAAAACGGTAAAAGTCCCAGATATGTTCAAACAAGGCAGGCCATTGACATAAATTAGAAATAATAAGGGCCCAAGTACAGATCCCTGGAGAACACCCGCAATGACTTTCAATTTGTTTGATTCCGTATTGTTTATGCTGACACTTTGACACCTATTTGATAAGTAGGAGCAGTCCAAAGCTCTACTCCTGAATCCATACCTTTTAAGTTTATTGAGCAGTACTCTTTGATTCACACAGTTAAAAGCTTTTGCTAGATCACAGAATACCGCTACAGCAACATCACCCTCATTTAGTCCACAGTACAATGAATGTAAAAATGAGATTATAGCATCATTAGTGCTCATGGGATTTAAAAAACCGAATTGTGAAGTATTAAGCAATTCATGTTTCTCAAGAAAAGCCAACATACGTTTCTTAACGAGTCTCTCTATGACTCTTGCTAGAGTTGGCAACATTAAAATGGTATAGTAGTTGAAGCAAGCGAATACATACATACTCAACTTGATAATATACGCAGTTACTGAGACTTCAAAACACATACGTTGACCTACATAGCTTTTTAACAAGGAATCAGTATGCGAATCCCATCGCAACTTCTGACAAACCGCACCACTAGAAATCGCGTCACTGCCTCCATAACCTCCTCACTGTCTAAAGTTGTATGAGCAAAGACAACCATACTCATTGTGTCACCGTTAAGCAGCAGCCTATATGCTCCAAGGAACAAAACAATATCTTATACAGAAACCTCTCTTAAATTCATGAATTGTTTACAAAATAAATTGATCTAAATTTTGTGTATGACCCTATTTTTTCTAGTTGTGATAAAAATTACGTATTGTAAATTTGGTGTTATTTATAAGCTTATTTTTTTGTTCTTAATATATAAGTGGGCTGTGTTTTTTTTTTAGTTTCAAAACTATTGTAAAATTTTAAATTGTTTATATTGCAATATTAGGACAATACTACTTGTGGATTGGAGGTATGACATATCTTTCAAACAGGCAGCGACACGTGATATTAAAAATATGTGATGATGAAAATGTAAAATCTGATATTAAAGTATGCAACACATGTATAGCACAGGGAAGTATTTTGGGTCCAATTCTGTTCATTATTTATATAAATGAACTTCATTTGTCTATTAACAATGGCTCTTTAACGAATTATGCCGATGACGCCAACCTATCAATTTCAGGAAAAGGCGGCACAAACTATTGAGAATGCGAAGACCACGTTTTCCGAGACTTGTAACTAGTTCAATATGAATAAATTAATTGTGATTGATTCTAAAACAAATTTAATTGTTTTTAGAACTTAGCTAAATAAATTTAACAATAGAAATAAAAGCAGTCGCAAACAGTAAATGGGGGTTCACAGAAATGAGTTCCTGGACTGAAATAGTAATGTAAATAAATGATGCTTGGAATTGGATAGTATTGGTTATGACATTAAAGTACTAGCAGAATACATGAGCATTAAAATCTTAAAAAAGCTATTTATCACGCAAATTTTGAATCAGTTCTGAGATACGGCATTATTTTCTGGGGTTATAATTCATTATTATTATTATTATTATGATTTAGCCTTACGGCATTCGCAATTCGCACTGCCTCTAACGGAAATATTCACTTATTCCAGATAGCCGGATATCAAAAGGATTAAGCTCTGAGGGAACTCTTTTCATGTTATGGGGTTCTTGGTGGCATCTACGGATTTTCTACAAATTTTCGGCGGTACGGCCTGTTGCGAGAAGTACTGCTTTCTGCATCAATTTGAAGAGATGTTCGCTCAATCCGAGTTCTTTGATGTTTATTAACAGGTTCTTTGGAATGTTGATGATACAATGATTGGCATCGTTCTTACTCTCACCATTCCCTATTGTTGCCAGATTTTCTCTTGTAAATCTCGATATTTGGCGATCTTTTCGGCGTGTTTGACCTGCAAATTGTTGTTCTTGGGTATAGCGATGTCGATCAGCGTGGCTTCCTTGACCCGCTTATCTACAATAATTATGTCCGGTCTATTGTGGGTCACCGTCTGGTCAGTAAGCACAGTGCGGTCCCAGTAGGTCGTATGGTTGTTACTTTCTAAAACAGATTCGGGAGTGTATTTATAGTAACTTACCTTTTCCATCTGCAGCAGCAACAGCTTGTCTGCTAGTTCCTGATGGATTATCTTGGCAGCTGCATCGTGCCTGACTTTATATTCTGTTGCTGCGAACGTTTGGCGTTCTCCTGTAATATGCCGGATGGTCTCAGTGGTTTGACAGCCGTATCGACACCGATCATCCGCCACCGAAGCATCTCCAATTATGTACTTGAGATAGTTTCTGGTGAAAATCGCTTGATCTTGAATGGCATAGCCCTCGGTTTCGAGGACATTTGTTCTGAAACTAATCAATAGTTCGACGCTGTATTGTCGACGTGATCCTGGGTAGACTCATTCGCATGCTTCCTATGTAAAGGTTTTTTCTTCCAAAAGTCGTATTTTCTCAAGGTCGGTATGATGGCGGTCTTGAACCTGGTGTTCTTTTAAAATCAGTGGTGTAGAGTCATATCAACTTCTGAGGAATTCGCTTTCCTGTGAAAATAATTGCGCAAATTATTTATTTGCCGATCCGATTGTTTACGTAGATCCGCTAGACCTCTTCCACCTAGATGTCTTGGCAAGGTTGTTCACTCCACTGCGCTCCTCGGATGGTGTTTGTGTGCTCTTTTAAGTAAGGTTCTTGTTTTCCGCTGGAGATTTTCAATGTCAGTGCCGGCCCCTTCTACCATTCCAAACGACAAGAACTGAGACGGCATAAGTATTGATAGCCTTGCAGAGATTTTTGCTGTTAAGTTAAGACGTTTTATCCTTCTAGTAAATTCTTCTGTTAATTCAGTCATAATTGCGCCATGTGCTATGTGCATTGTTTGTTTCATTCCGATGTACTTGTAAAATTCATCTCCCTTCAGTGCCTCGATGTTCTGGCCGTCCTTAAGTGACCTGGACATACTTCACCTCGTACGATGTTCACCGTACGTACACCTCTAGTCCAAAATGCATTCCAATATCCATGAAGAATTATTGTTCTACAATCTTCAACGTTTGTTCCATAAGTTTTAGGTCATCCGTATAGAGCAAATGATTGACTTTCTGTCCTGCCTCGTTGTTGTTTTTGATATTGTATCCATAGGAAGTAGAATTTATAGGGTTCATCGCAATGCAGAACCATAGCGGGCTGAAGGCGTCTTCTTGAAATTACCTTTTTTTATTGCTATGTTTTCGGTGATAATCCCGGTTTCATTAAGATATCTTTTCGTTTGCCAAGATGTCATGGCATGCCTTAAAAGTTAACAAAGTTAGCAATCTTAGCATTATTATTATTGTGATTTAGCCTTACGACATTCACACTCCCTCTAACGGGAACATTCACTATTAATATTATTAGTATTATTATCATAATATTTTATTTTCTAGAGAATCCAACGCAATTACATATAATGATGACTATTTGATTAAATCAGACTTCATAAGTCACGAGGAAGTTGATATTAAAAGTGAAGATGAAGAGGACATGTCAGATTCCAAGTAAGAAATTGAACATTGTGTTATTGTGTGAACCCCAAAATAAAACACTCTAAATTATGCTATAACATTGGAAAGAGATTTCCTAAACATAGGCAAACTACAGTTTAACATTATCAACAAAATGTCTCAGGGCATTTGGTCTCTTCAAGCCCCTCAATTGGTAAAATAAGGCCATAGTTCGTGATGTAAAAAAACTTATGTGCTTCACCTTTATAAGCACACAACTGAAGTGAAACTTCTAAACGAGATATAAGGAATTGAGTTAATTTTTTTATGCTTTTTTTTCTCAACTTTTGCCCTCGGTTTCGACACTTTTTTTTATCCATTTTTCTTTAATCCGTTTTGTAATACTCTTATTAACTCTCCGAACAATTTTATCGTTTTTTTTTTTAATTATTTTTTTTCTTATTTGGTTTTATAATACTTTTATTAACTCTCCGAACAGTCATTTGGTTTTGTTTTTTTTTATTAATTATTTTTCTTATTTTTTTTATAATAGTTTTATTTCCGAGCATTTGTTTTCGTATTTTTCAATTTTTTTCCAATTTAAAAAAAAATTCAGAAAGCATTTTTTTTTCTTCCCATTTTTGCCATCTCCGACCTCGTAGCTGAACTCTTTCGTAATTTTTTCGCCGAAAACCTCTTTTCTCTAACTTCTTTTTTATTATTTTTTTTTATTTCGCTTTATAATACTTTTATCAACATTCCGAACAATTTTTTACGTTTTTTTTAATTTTTTTCCATCTTTTCGAAAAATTTTGGGTATCCGGGGAGTTGGGAGTGTGTGGGTATAATTTCCCTCCATACTGATGACCCCGACGGGGTCATCGCTTGTCAGATTTTTGATCCGAGGCTCCGTTGCAGAGATATCAGCAAATACGGTTTTTCCTTCAAAATCCCCGCTTAAATTAGAACCCTGGTCCCGACAATATGGTCAAAAGTAACGCCCCTCCATGAGGCGCACCTATCAACAATTTCGACCCCGTAGCTCTTTCCGTTCTCCCGAAATTAATTATTTTAGTGTTTCTTTTTCCCCCTCTACTGGCCGAACGGGGGGATACGAGTCTAGTTTTCATCCAGGATTCTCATTTTACCCCGGCTACATGTCCTGAAAACTTCAACTCTCTAGCTATACTGGAACATGCTTAATTAAAGGGGCGTTTCACTTTGATAAACATTTTTTTTCCTTTACTCTCGCTAAAGAAATTTAATTTCAGAAGTTACGTGGAGTAGGGCATTATATTACAGCTTATTCAATAACCAGCTACTCATCTTGCGGCGGCATTCTTTGATTTGGGAAAGTCAAGTGAAAATTTTAGAAGAGGGCCATGAGTTAATATTTTTCTAAACGTCTGGGCAATCGAATAAAACTTTTGACAGTTCGTTTCATTTAAAATACGATGTTTTATAGTCTAAAATCCGTTTGAAAACGATTTTAAATGGCAAAATTTTATGAAAATCCGAAATTTCCGGTCGTTTTAGGGCAATAGCCGTAGTTTCGGGCGAATTTGTCGTGGATTTTGAAGGGAATATTCATTTTAAATTCAGTTCGCTTCGTGTCATTACATTGCCTGAAAAATCACGAGACCGTGAAACTGAACCGCTAAGGGCACTGTCAGGATGCGTACTGCCGCCGGTAGTTAAAAGGCAGTAAGTGACAAAACCTTAGTTTCGAGAAAAATGGCAACAACTTTTCGATGTTGTCCTGCACTGATCAAGACATATATGATTCTTTTTTTTGGTCAATATAAACTGGAATTACTATATTTGGTTAGGTATATGTCATTTTAGACAATATTTTAAGTTTTGATTCAAAAAATGGTCGTTAATTCTTTATTACTTCGTTTTTAATATCCCTGTAAGTAGAGAAGTTGAAGTTAAAAGGCGGTAAGTCGCAAGAATCGGTTCAGATGCCGCCTTTTAACTTCAAACTCTTTGAAGTGCCACTATTAAGATGCAAGTAAACTTCTAACATAAAAAAGGTGAGTTTTATGTAATATTTTGTTATTAAAAATGGATTATTTATAAAAATAATATTATTGTTACAAGTTTTGAGTACTTTTGTGATCACAAGTATATTTTAAAACCCATAATTATTTTTTTAAAGAGTATTAATTCTTATGAATGTTTTGCGTGTATGAGATACATATCCTGTGTTTGCTTTATAATATTAAAGCCTAAAATATGTTTAAATGAAAAAGTAGGTAAAATTGTTTTTCTCCTGATTTAGATTTTAAATAAACAATATTTTTTTGCAGTAGAATAAGTTATTTATTAATTACATTTTTAATAAATTTACAAAATAATACAAAACCATAAAACAAATT
>MU189726.1:22578-49454 GCA_016904865.1 Pissodes strobi | reverse complement strand
GCAAGTAATCTCCTCAGGAATGGAAGCATACATCCCAAATTCCATCAAGTTACCATCAAAAGGAAAGCCCTGGTTCGACAAAAGATGCGAAAGAGCTGTAGGAAGGAAACAGCAAGCCTATAAGTACTGGCAGCAAAATCAGACCGCTGAAAATCGCAATTATTTTATCGAAGCAAGAAACGAGTGCAAGCGTGTGATCGACGAAACTAAGGACAAACACAATCAAAGGATCAGGAATAAACTTTTGCAATGCCCCAGTGGCTCCAGGAATTTCTGGTCGGTAGCAAAGCTAACAACTTAACAAAAACGTCTCTCCCACCTTTGACGGACGAACGTGGCATCACGGCGACTACAGCCAAAGAAAAAGCAAACATGCTCGCCAAAATGTTTTCATCGCACTCTACCTTAGACGTGCCCCAAAGCAAGACTCTCCCCACTATACCGAACATCAACACCACCATGGCAGAAGTCAAGTTTTCTCATCGTGATATTTGCAAAATCCTTAAAGAACTAGATACGCAAAAGGCATCAGGACCGGACGGAATACCTGCCATCGTGCTAAAGAACTGCGCCAACGAACTAACACCTGTTTTTTCCAGGCTTTTTTCTCTTTCTTACAGAAAAGGGATTTACCCATCCTCTTGGAAAGTCGCTCGAGTGCAACCTGTTCCAAAAAAAGGCAAGAAAACCACGCCCTCAAACTATCGCCCAATTGCCTTGCTTCCAATAATCTCCAAAGTCATGGAACGTGTAGTCAACCAGCAACTACTCAAGTACCTCGAGAGCAACAGAATAATCAGCGATAATCAATACGGCTTTCGCAAAGAGAGATCGACAGGAGATATATTGGCCTATGTCACTCATATATGGAGTAGGGCAATTGAAAACTACGGAGAGTCTCGAGCGATTGCGTTGGATATTTCAAAGGCATTCGACAGAGTTTGGCATGACGGACTGCTCAACAAACTGCCGTCCTTGGGACTGCCCGCCTCTCTCTGCAGCTGGCTGGCCAGTTTCCTTAAGAACCGATCCCTACACGTTGCAGTCGATGGACACATCTCGGACACATTCACCATCAACGCGGGCGTGCCTCAGGGCGCAATACTTTCACCAACTCTGTTCCTCATCTATATTAATGACCTGCTGATCGAAACAAATAATCCTGTTTACAGTTTTGCAGATGACAGTACCCTTGTCTCCCAATTTAGATCAGAAAAACCCTTACCAGCGACTGAGACTCATCACCGCAGACAGGAGCAGATTACAGCAATTAATCAAGACATGGAGAAAGTTCAAACTTGGGGCGACCGAAATTTGGTCCAGTTCAATGCAGCGAAGACCCAAGCAGCAACGTTTACTAAGAGGGCCAATACAGCGGGCCCTGACATCATTATGGCAGGATCGACCATTCCTTCATCCTCGTCAATCGGGCTGCTGGGTGTCTCGGTCAACAGCAATATGTCATGGCATGACCATGTTGCTAACATCGCAAAATCAGCCTCCCAGAAGCTTGGTGCGCTATTTCGCAACAAGAAACTCTATACACCGCAGCAGTTGCTCTTGCTGTACAAAGCGCAAATAAGACCGTGCTTAGAATATTGCTCACATATCTGGGGTGCCGCACCAAAGCATACCCTAAAGCTGCTGGATTCCATTCAGAAGAGGGCTGTGCGTCTCGTCGGCGATCCGGAGTTGACCCGGAATCTGGATAGTCTGGAACATCGCAGACATGTGGCCGAGATGTCTCTGTTTTACAAATACTTTCACGGCAGATGTTCCCAGGATTTGGCCCACATAATCCCGCCCCTGGCAACTCCTGTCAGGCAGTCCCGACAGACGGCAGGAGCGCACCAGTTCGTTGTACAACTAGAAACACCTAGAACATCGCTTTACCAAAACTCCTTTGTCTGGCGCACTGCATCACTGTGGAACTCACTTCCAGGACATCTGTTTCCCACTAATTACAACCTACAAATATTCAAGAACCGTGTCAATCAACATCTTCGCACACACACCGTATGGTAACGATTGGAGGCCAGGTGAGACTGTTTAACTCTGACGTAACGTCTATTTCAGAGTTTGATAGTTTACCATCTCGTAAAATCATTTTGTGGGCTAAGGAGGCTACTGTCATACCGCCCAATCATATTGGTCATGTTTCTTTGTATTCTAATGTTGATGCCAAGGAAGTTTTTATTGATTTGCAACAAAGACCGTGGCCCAACCAATTTCATGTTATACCCCGTTGTATTATTGATTTGTCAAAATGCGGAATGGTGCCAATTTTAAATACATCAGATAAACCAATTTGTTACGAAAAAGGCTGAGTTGTAGCAAGAGGTTCCCTATGTAGTCCTGAAAGTCCGTCAAGTGATTTTAAAATGTGCGCGATTAATCAAGAAAATTTACCTGAGTTTACTTTGGAGGATTTAGACAAAGTTGTCTACACTGACCATCCTGCAGACGTAAAAGTACAACTTCTGGTTTTGCTTAATAAATATAGGGACTGCTTTGCTACAAAAATATCTGAAATAGGCAAAACTAATGTAACTGAAATTTCTATTGATCTGCATGATAAAACACCTGTTACTTATCGACCATATCGCTTATCACTTTCCGAGCGAGAAAAAGTTAGGGACATAGTTCAAGAATTACTTGATCAGGACATCATTCGGTAATCTTCTTCTCCTTACGCTAGTCCAATTTTGCTGGTGCGTAAGAAAAATGATGAGTCACGCATGTGCGTAGATTATCGCGCGTTAAACGCCAAAACAATAAAGGATAAATATCCTCTCCCGAGGATTGATGATTTATTGGATGGACTCAAGAATGCCAGCAACTTTACAAGCTTGGATCTTGCCTCTGGATACGACCAAGTACCTGTAGCTACAGATTTCATAGAGAAGACAGCTTTTGTAACTCCCGACGGTCATTACGAGTATCTGACCATGCCTTTTGGACTCGTTAATGCACCTGCAGTTTTCCAGAGGGCAATTCATAAAGCTCTGGGACCTCTACGTTACAGTACAGCTATGGCGTACATAGACGACATCTTAATCCCGTCAACGGACGTGATAAATGGCCTTACGAATTTAGAAAACGTTCTATAACTTTTACGTACGGCAGGTATGACATTACGTTTTGATAAATGTAGGTTTCTTTTCAATAAAATTCATTATCTTGGACACGAAATCTCATATGAAGGAATAAAACCTGGATCTGAGAAGATAAAGTCTGTACGAGATTTTCCAACACCAACGGATGTGCACTCTACCCGACAATTTCTCGGACTTGCAAGTTATTTCCGGAAGTATATCAAAGGTTTCTCAATTATTGCGAAGCCACTGACCGATTTAGCCAAGAAAAATGCTTCATTCACTTGGCAGGCAGACCAACAAAATGCTTTTGTAGAACTTAAAGAAAAGCTAGTCACACGTCCTACTCTCGCTGTCTTCGATGGAAACGCTTCGACGGAGCTTCATACTGATGCCAGTAAACTTGTGATTGGTGGGATATTGCTGCAAAAACAGTTCAATGGAGAATTGAAGCCCGTACAATATTTTGGCCGCTCTACAACGAATCATGAAAAGGTCTACCATTCTTATGAGCTAGAGACTTTGGCCGTTGTTTGCAGCATGAAGAAATTCCGTGTCTATTTAATAGGTATTGAGTTCAAAGTAGTTACAAACTGCAATGTCCTTAGAACAACATTGACCAAGTGTGACTTAATACCAAGGATAGGCCGATGGTGGCTTATTACTCAAGAATTTAACTTTACCATTGAATATAGAGCAGGATCAAAGATGGGACACGTAGATGCTCTTAGCAGAAATCCACTACCAGTCACCGATGAACAAGCATCAGAAATTGGAATTTTGCATTTTAATGTTTCTGATTCTGATTGGATTTTGGCTGCGCAATTAAATGATAGTCGTTGCAAAGAAGTTCATCAAATCTTGTCGCGAATACCAATTAATGAAAACGACCGAAGAATACATAAAGAATACGTTTTGAAAAACAATAGAGTCTACCGAAAGATTGAAGCTGGTCTAAGATGGATGGTTCCTAAGTCAGCTAGAAGGAATATTCTCCTTTATTATCATGATGCCGCAGGACACTTTGCATTGGACAAAACTCTGGAAGCTGTGGCTAAGTAGTACTGGTTTCCATCAATGAGGAACTACATCAAAAACTACATTTCAGCTTGTCTTAGTTGCATGTATAATAAAGCACCTTCAGGAAAAGTACCTGGAAGTCTACACAGTATAGCAAAGCAAAGCGTACCAATGGACACCCTTCATCTAGATCATTTAGGACCATTCATAAAAAGTAAACGTGGTAACAATTACTTAATTGTGGCAGTTGATGCATTCACAAAATTTACTTTTCTAAAAGCCGTACCAAATACGAAAACAGCACCTGTTATAAAGTTTTTAAATGACCAGATTGAAACTTTTCGAGTCCCGCGCCGATTTATTTGCGATAGAGGAACCGCATTCACAAGCAAATCGTTTACGGAATATTGTTCTAAGTTAGGGATAAAGCGAGTACTTTGTGCAACGGCTACCCCACGAGCCAACGGGCAAGTGGAGAGAATGAATAGAGTTATTCTTTCAGCTCTTAAGACCAGTGTAGATAACGATCAAAACTGGGATTGTGAGTTGAATAAGGTAAAATGGGGCATTAACTCTACTATGAGTTCGGTTACCGGAAAAACGCCATCCGAGGTGTTCTTTGGGTACCGACCTCGGGGAGTTAATGACGCATTTTTGACAGCGGAAACGTCCGAAAGTCAGCCAACTGATCTTGCGGTAATACGTACCGAACTAGCTAAACGTATGAAAGAAAAACAGTCGACTCAAAAAGAATATTACGATAGAAGGCATGCCAAAGAGAAAACGTTCTCAGTAGGACAATAGGTCCTAGTTCGTCGAGCAAAGTGCTCTAATGACGGACAGAGTAAGAAACTCGAACCACGGTATCAAGGGCCCTTCACTGTGACGACAGTGTCAACAAACGATAGATACGTGGTTGAGGATCTTAATGGGGCAGAACGCTGCCAGAAAAAGTACGAAGGGATATGTCCCTCTGAGAAGCTTAAGGCTTTTCATACCATAGTGAGTTCAAGCGTCTCAGACGGAGATGCTTGAAAAGACTCACACATTGTCTCACCTTAATGTTTATTGATTTTTGTGTTTTTGTTGTTGTTTCAGAGCCCAACAGGGATAACCTTCACGGGGGCGCGAAGGAAGTCAGGTTAGGCCGACTGTAAACAGGAAAATAGTGTTAGAACATAAGGGATTATGCTGACGAAATATAATTATAACCATTATTATTTACGAGCTTGGGTTAAAAGCCGATGAATGTGTGTTTATGTTTCTTTAAGATTGATATGTAGGTTATGTAATGGGGCTAGTTTTGAAGAGAGGCGATTGTGTGGGATTTAGTGAAATCGAGACTGTCGCCGAATATAGAAATGTCTATTTAAAATTCTCGTATATTATTTTCGATTATATTCCCGGTGCTTCGCGTAATTTTAATTTACAGAATATAATTTTTAGGAAATATGTATGCATTTCGATTAACATGCCTTGTCTATTGTCTACGGTAGGTTATTTGAATACTGTTTCGATCAACTGCAATTTTCATATATGAGCGACTTTGATGGTCTGTCCCTTTTGATGAGGTGAAGATTTTAAAAATTTTATTGTGTATTTGTATGAATATTTATATAAAACTATTGGCGAGCATTGCATAAACTAATCCTTTTAAAAATTAGTCGCACAAATACATAATAGAATTAAAAGATCTTCACCGATAAAATATAACAATAAAGCAATCAAACCTCCCGCGCTTTTGGCGGCCCAATCGCGCCACCTGCTTTCACCCTTCATGAAGCCAGACAGAGATAGCATTCATCTTCTTTTCCTCGTCTATTACTTCGTACCTTTTTATCATTTAGTTGAGCGTCTCTCCTCTTGTCTCTGACACGATTATTCATTTGTTGAAATATGTGGCTTGAAGGGGTTAAAGTTTTTAAAATTGAATGGTGTTACAAGTTTCCATGTTTCAATTTTCTAAATATAATTTCAGAGAAATTGTGAGTCACATTAAAACGTTAGACTCTTCAAGACCAGTCACAGCTGCTATTGCTCAAGATTATGACGTGGATAATGTCGTAAGTATTTTTTTACATATTTCTCCTTTAATAAAACACTACATTAATTTAATTTTACTCGGCTAGTACATAATATACTAATTATTCGACGAAGTTGCCCAAGAAAACTAGTCCAGTCATATCAACACAAACTATTTAAATTGTGTAGTATTATCTAACACTAGAATAAAATACGGATGATTCAAGAACACTTTTATATTATCAATCCGTAAAATGGAATATAATTGATAATGATTTAACTCGCTTCTGCACCAGGTTGACTCGGAATGAATCCCTCGCCGCCCAGCTTATTGACACGTCTTTTCTTTTTTGCTGACGCTTAGGTGTTTTGCATCCCAAGCAGAAACAAGGATCACAGTCGGCCATGCTACCGAATTCCACGTCCCCGTGGAACTATCCTGAAATAATGGTTATTCCCATAATGATTTCTTAAATAAAGATTCTTATTAATGTATACTTTATGTGTCTATGACTCGGCGTTCTCTGCTTTAGAAGCTCGTGCCTTGGACCTAGAGTCAAATACCTAATGACAAACATGAGAATAAATACATATGTACATAAAACAAAAGTGGTTAACCCAAAAAAGATCTAAAATGACTTAAATAAAATACTGACCATTACGATTTTGGTCTTATAATTGCTCAGACCGACCAGTACGATTTTGGTCTTCTGAGTACTTGGGTTGACTAGCCCGATTTTGGTCTTCAGCATGTTCGGTTTGACCATGACGATTTTGGTCTTGTACCTCTTCGATTTGACCATGACGATTTTGGTCTTGTACCTGTTCGATTTGACCATGACGATTTTGGTCTCCTGAGTACTCAGTTTCAGATTCCGAACTCACCTCTATATTGTAGGCCTTTAATTTGTCAAGAGCTACGATGCCCTTGTACTTCCTCTGCGAGCGGGAAGAGCCTTCAATATACTCGACCACATAACGATCGTGATCTAACATTTTAACAATAGTGAATGGGCCACTATATTTTGGTAGCAATTTTCGACTTTTGCCATCATTACTAGGAATAGTAGTGCGCATTAATACTTGTTGGCCAACAATGAACTTTTTACCAGCGCTACGATGCGCATCATATGATGTTTTCTGACTCTTTTGTCTTTCGGTAATGGCGATTTTTACCTTGCTTCGAGTGGCAACTAAATCTTTATCTGCCCTTGTTACTAACCACTTGTTTCCAGTCGGCATTACTTTGTAAAGTCTATTATGTCTAAGACAATAATTTTTATGGATATCTCGATCTTCTTTATCTTTAGGTTAGTTTGGGTTAGTCTTTTCAATACTTCAAGTAGAAACATGCATCTTTCATCAGACATTTGCGCATTTAATATCCAATCTTCTTCGTTTATATTGACAACATACGCTTTGACACAAGGCAATGTACCAGATTTTGCACAGTCAACAGTAGGTGGATTTCTGCTCAAATGTCGGCATGAGACATTTTATGCCCTGGTCGATATTCCACAGTGAATGAAAATTCTTGGATGCTCAGCCACCACCTGCCTATCCTTGGTACCAAATATCTTTTGCTTGACGTTGTTCTTATTGCATTGCAATCAGTAATCACTTTAAAATCGATCCCAATAAGGTAAATTCTAAAGTGTTTCAAAGACTCGATCACCGCCATCGTATCCAATTCATAAGAGTGGTATACTTGCTCCTGTTTCGTGGTTTGTCTCGAGTAGTACAACACTGGTTTTAGACTGCCGTCATTTTGAAACTGCAATAAAATTCCTGCAATCCCAAACTTAGATGCATCAGTGTGCACTTCAGTTTTCAGATGCGGATTATAAATAGCCAGCAATGGTCTAGAAACTGATTTTTCTTTAAGGATTTTGAAAGCTTCATTTTGTTCCGGTTCCCAACTAAACTTGACATCCTTTTTCGTTAGCGATATTAGAGGTTTCGCGATCAAAGCGAAGTCTTTGATGTACTTTCGAAAGTTACTTGCCAGTCCCAGAAATTGCCTTATTGAGTGAACATCATTTGGTGTGGGAAACAGCCGCACAGCCTCTATCTTGTGAGCACCTGATTGGACCCCTTCGTTACTAATCTCGTGACCCAAGTATTCCACTTTTTTTTTAAAGAAATAGCATTTGGATAAATGTAAAGTTAGACCAGCATTTTTTAAAGATAGCAAAACTTTCCTCAGATTATCAAGGCCTTCTTCAAATGTCGATGAGGGTAGTAATACGTCATCCATATACGACAGTGCTTTTCCATACCTAAGGTTTCCTAAAACTTTGTTATCGTTCTCTGAAAAATTGCAGGGGCGTTACACAGTCCAAACAGTACCCTTAGATGTTCATAGTGTCCATCGGGCGTTAAAAAAGCAGTTTTTGTTATAGAGGATTCTTCCATGGGGATTTGGTGGTACCCACTTGCTAAATCCAGACTGGTAAAGTACTTACAACATTTTATATTTTCTAGAAAATCGTCGATACGGGGAAGGGGAGATTTGCCATTTATGGTTGTTGAATTAAGTGAACGATAATCGACACACATGCGCTGCTCACCATTCTTCTTTTTTACCAGAAGAATTGGGCTTGAATAAGGTGAATCGGATTCTCGGATTATTTTATTTTCCAGCAAATCATCGACCATATCTCTCACAACTTTTCGTTCATTGAAAGATAAACGATAAGGCCGATAAACTACTGGACTATCATCTGAGAGGTGTATTGACATTTTTAATTAAGTCATTTCCCCAATTGCTGATTATTTCCAGCAAAACACAGTTTAAATTCATTAACCAAATCAACAAGTTATACCTCATTCGATTTGAGGTTCGGATTTAAGGATAGAACGTTTTCTGTAAATAATTTACTAGCTGTGATTTTCGAAGATAAGACAGTTAAAGGACTTTTACAAAATGTCTCCTCAAAACACGCAACACAACGAGCCAGAATTGTATTTTCACATATCTCAATTTCGTTTTGATACAAATTGGCCACAGTTACATAACCAAGGTCTCCCTTGGTAATGCACTCGTCAATACAGTACTCGTGCATTGGAACTGGTCTCAAAGCACCCCGAACGTATACATCATCGTAGATGGCGTTTCCGGTTGTTATAAATATCATTGCGGATGTTCTGGGTGGAATAATTATCGTATGCCTCGCCCATAGAGGTACTTTCTTTGCTGGTAAATTTAGAATTTCATTCAGGTTTGCATCGGTAGGCAAAATCCTTACTTTTTCGCCAGAGACTATCGTAAGAACCCCGAGTTGATTTAGAAAGGTTTGCCCTATCATGACAGGAACATCTTGAACCGAATCAGGCACAACAAATGCCTTTGCATCGCCTTGGGCCCGATCGATTTTGACCGAGACGTTGGTTTCTCCTATGGCAGTAACCTCAGAACCACCATAACCAGCGATGGACATAACGCTGGGAGTGCATTTTAAATTCAAGGCTTTTGCTTCCTCTGCACGTATAAGTATTGCTCCACATCCAGAATCTACGTAGGTTTTTGTAGGTTTATCATTAATGAAGCAATCAAAATAATAATTTTCGTTGTGCTCCCCAACAGGACCAGAATTTATGACTTGATTCTTCATTGTCTTCCTTCGGCAATCTTTAGATAAATGACCTAAACGCTTGCAGTTGGTACATTCAATCTTTGGTTTGTTGTATTGATTGTAGAAGTGGACTTTTTCTTTGCAGTTATAACAGCGTACCATGGACATTTTATCAGCGCTGCTTCCGCTTTTGAACCTCTTCGTTGTCATGGATTCATGTTCTCTAAAACTGCGTTTAAATCCTCTGGGCTGACGCTATTCTTTTCCCACTAAACCTGATGTCTCTGTTTTTAAGGATGCCAAATACTCTGCATCCAACTTATTGGGATTTTCGTATCTACCAGCTCGTGCACCTGCTTAAATTGTGGCATCCCTGATTCCATCTATCAGGCAGCAAACAGCCACTTTCCCACCAATTTCACAAGAATTGAGAAGATCAAGCTTAATAAAGTAGTACTGTCCCCAAGATTCCGTCGGTAGTTTGTATCGGTTCACTAAGGTTTGCAGTAACAACCCAAAATCATTGTGATCTGGAAATGTTGTAAGAAGCAGGACCTTCCATTCGGCCCAGTTATATTGGTATGATGGTAGATTATCGTACCATTTCCAGGCCAATTAGGCGGTTTTGCATATTAAAGACAATCAAATGGTCATCCCACTGGTTAACTTCAGCCAACTGTTCGATTTTATCAATCCATTTTGAACAAGTTATATTTGGAATAGAATGCATTCGGCCCTAACCATAACCCTTGGAGTTGGATTGTAAGAATGGTTTGATCGTTCCAATTTATCTTCCAACAATTTTTCCACTAAGTTCTCTAACCGGTCGATCTTTGAGTCACGAGAAGTCGACGCTCTTTTACTAACAGAGCTCTCAACTTCAACTGTTCTGTCTCTTTTGGGACTTGGTGTGAAAGTTCTAGTATTTTTCTTTGATTTACGGCAAGCCCTCTTATGTCTCTTATAATCATAATCGCTAGAACTTGAGCTAGAACTACTGGATGAAAATCTGTGACGGCCCATATTCCAGTAAATTGCAGCGCCCCGGTATAGAGCGCAATAAATATAATAATATAAAACAAATATATAGCAAGTAACTTCGTTAGAAAATATTCAATAGAGATAAATTGCAATTTATCAAGTCTACACATTCGATTCACACCCGATAATCGAAACGCTTTTATTTTCAATACTAAATCAGAACACAAATAATAGTATAAACAAACTATACTATGCCCAAATGTTAATGTTTTGATAACGTCACCTAACCAGCCTAGCTTAGAGTAATAAAATTACAAAACAGAGCAACAATCATAGCATTCTCCGAACTTTCAGTTTTTTGTTGTCAAGTGTTCGTCGCCGTCGTCCGGCCGATAAGAATAAGCAATATTAAGTGCGTTTTAACGCAGATTAATTAGCGACACAGAACTGTTCAACATATAACTTATTAAATTCGTTGGATAATAATTATTGTTCTAAATTATCATCTATAAAAATCAAATGTCTTGTAAAATAAATGTCTTCACCAATTAATAGTCAATAAATCTCAATTATACTGCATCGTCCAACTTACGGTTGGATGTGTTAGAACTTCCTTAGTTAATTTGCCTTTTACCACATTTAGGATTGCACTAATAAATTAACACATCCGATATAATTGTCACTAGGCACCTGGGTCTATCCCACCGCTGCTCTATTATCTAACACAAGAATAAAATACGGATGATTCAAGAACACTTTTATATTATCAATCCGTAAAATGGAATATAATTGATAATGATTTAACTCGCTTCTGCACCGGGTTCACTCGGAATGAAACCCTCGCTTATTGACACGTCTTTTCTTTTTTGGTGACGCTTAGGTGTTTTGCATCCCAAGCAGAAACAAGGATCACAGTAGGTATTAACTTTCCTTTGGTTAGAAATGTTATAAAAAATATATGTATCTTCAATGTTTTATTCCATCTTTTCATTATTATGTCCAGGAACACACGCCAGTTTAACTTTCTTGGCTAATGCCAACCAGAACAACCTCTTACTGCTTACATCTGAAAAAGTGACTATTTGTTCGCTATGGATTTCATCGATTTATATTATATCTATAATCACTGGAACGATGATGTCTTTCAACATATTTAGGTCCATTTCTCCGATAAACTTTTTGACAATGAATTATGGGTTTATAATCAATGTGTGTGGGAATTGTATTCCACAGAAGGAATTCTATCCCACGGAAGGACCCTACTTAAATGATAAACAAACAATTTTAACCATCTTTATTAGAAACACTCATATCCAACATACCATTAAAAAAAGGGGTCACCCCACTAGTTCATGACACGTTTATATTTTAGAAAATATACACTCTCATTTGCCAAATACTGCAACGACACAATCATGATGGACCTGATGGTCAAAAATAGCAATGATAAATTCCGATACGGAAACTGCCTGCCAGCATTGAATCTTCCGGCGAGAAGGGCTACCAACTCTCTCAAAAAGGAATATATATATACCACATATGTCAAGTGGCGCTGCAAACGGATTCAATCTTTGAGCTGCTCGGAACACCGGAAGTAAGCTCGCGAGAAGTAAGGTAGCGAGAGTATCGATAATACCACAAATCGACCAGTAAAAGGAGAAAATCGCACTACTGTATTTTGTAACATTTATAACGGTACAGTCTTTCAGTATTAAAGCAAACAAGAAGATGTCAAGTGGTCAAAGCTGATAAATTATTAGCAATATGTCTACGGCGGGAAGGATGATAGAGCAGTGTTTTCAAGACTTAACAAAATGAGAGTAAATAAAACCTCAAAATTCGCCAAATATGAGGCTGATCTAGTAATTTTGCGCAGACCAAAAAATGTGTTCCTACACTTAAAGGAATTCGTACAAAGTTTGTTGTGGAAACTATCAATAATGATATCAAAACCCCTATATGAATGATTTGATGAAAATAATACAACCCCCAAATAAAGACTGAACGTGAGCTTATAGGAAACAAATTTCTTTAGAGCGCGAACATATAGAGAAGAAGGCCAACCTTTCATCTACATGAATGAGACTTACATTCATTCAGCTCATACCTATACCAAAAGTTGGAATTGCAGCAGTATTGAAGGGGTAAAGAAACCAATAAACGGTTGCATTTTATTGTAATAAATGCAGGAGTTAAAAAGGGTTCAACTTTTGATATGAACTTTTAAAATTATAAAACAATGGGTCATCTACAAACTAATTCCCAATTTCCACTAGATGTTGTTGTGGTCATTGATATTGTCCCCTACCACAACAAACAAGTCGAGAAAATGCCAACATCCATGACAGAAAAAGTCAAGATGCAAGAGTGATTAGGAGTAAGGAACGTTTGATAGTAAAATGTTAAACCCAAAACTTTACAGAATAATACAAATATCATAAGCCCACGTACAAGCGATACCGATTCATGCTATGGAGAGAGAGAAGTTATTTGCCACTGGTCTCATGAAAAATTAAAAAGGTTTTAACATTGTAACTTTGCCAAATATTTTGGATTTCCTCGTCCAGTTTGATAAAATGCAAAATATAGAGAAGCTAAACGTACAAATGTATGTTGCCTTAGAAGTGTATTCTTTTAATCTCCCATGCTTATTAAATCGAATAGAATATTTGCAAATGCCAGTATAACACTTTAACATTTTCTGAAAACATGATGTATATATTTTGACTAAATGAAAGCAGAAAATGAAGGAAACAGAAAGTTGTTCATAAAGCTTTTTTTGTTCTATTTTGCGCTCTATATCCGTTCTAATACAAAAACATTGATTTGAAATATTTTTGGCCTTGCTAAACTATACCATTATATTTGCTTGTACTCTCTTTATATACATTGTACATGAGAAAGCTGCATCAAGTATTACATTTTTGTTAGATCATCTACTCCCATTGTCTTAAGCCATAATTCATTCATACAATATTTGCAGGGTCAATATCTGGATATCATCAGTTTTAACAGGTACCAAGCGTGGTACGAAAATACTGCCGATCTTGATGGCATCACTCAAAGAATCATCGATGAAGCGGAAAATTGGTACGCAAAATATAAGAAGCCAGTTTTGTGTACTGAGTACGGAGCGGATACCCTAGAAGGTCTAAATATAGTAAGTATTTAATTTGTATATATTTCATTTTATTTTAAGCTTTAGTAAAGTTTGTTAAAGTTTTCACCCTCGTTACAGTATTCAGCATTACTCCCATCAGTTGAAAGTTTCTGCAATTTGCATAAATTCCGTTAGTTCCGTTGACCTAGGTAGAGTAAGAGCTTACTTACAAAAGGTTTCTAATCCCCCTTGATTTTTACTGATATGTTACTAAGCACCCCGCCATTCTGCTCCATGTACGATCCTTCCTTGACCTTCCGTTTATACCAGTATAATCTTGTTACATGTTTTAGCTTCCAACTTACATATGGACAGAAACATTTCAGAAGACTTTAATGTCCAGATATTTTGAAGCCTTTGATAGCTTAAGACTGAATCATGATTGGTTCATTGGGGAACATATTTGGAACTTTGCTGATTTTAAAACAGCTGAAGGTAATTATAATCACAAGAAAAATATTAATAATAAAAACCTTTATCTACGATCTACATTCATCTACACAAGAGTCTAGGGCTTCTACTAAATTTTCGTTGCGAAACCGTGCATGCGCAATGGCGAAATAAGGAAAATAGGTATTACTGGTATTAAAATGGCTTTGCGAAATTCCTTCAACGCCTCGGTGGTGTGGTAGGTAGAGGTTTTGCCTGTCATTTCTGCGCTGCGGGTTCGATTCCCGTCGGTCGCGACAGATGTTTTGTTTACCTTTTTTAAGGTTATTTATTTACGGGTCGAGCCCATTTTAAATTACAATGATACTTAGTCAACAAAATCCAAATTTCCTAAAAACTATAAATATTTAAATGTTAAATTTAGTAGAGCATGTAAGAGAATTAGACTTAAACAACAATTATATTATTGACATCTTAAACTAGTAACAGATAATTTATTAATAATGATAAATATATATGCATCATGCATCACTATAATACAAGGCCGTTGACTGCTCCCACAAATGGTTCATAAGGCCCAAAGAAATCCACATTAATTAATTCGTTGCAGAGTCTAAGTGTACGAGGGATAAATGTGTGGTAAGAGTAATGGGTTGAAATGTAGAAATTGAGCGAGTGCAGCGTGAAGGAACATGTAATTGAATTTTGGATAATAAATGAGGGCAATCTACAGAGGAGTTTAAAATTTTGTGGAAAAGTTTGAGGTCTCTATGTTTTCTCCTACAAGATAGTGACGAAATGTTGAGCTCTTGGCAGAAGTTTAAATAATGAAATTCCTGATTGTCAAAGAATCTGTAGTTAAAGTATCTACAAAATTTGCGCTGAACACCTTCAAGTCTGTGTACATGGCAGGCATAGTTCGGACTCCACACAGATGCAGCAAATTCCAGATGAGTGCGGACATAGGAGAAATATATTACTTTGATAGTGTCACGAATTGTATTTTTATCTGTGACACCACGCCTTACTTAGCGTGTAGGAGAGTAACTCAGATTTAGGATCGCACTACGTCAAGTTGAGAAGAGATAATAAAGGAGACACATCAATAAAAACAGTAACAAGTTTATTTACACACAAACTTAACAACGGTTAGACTGTATACTAATAAAGGCGTGTTTAAGATTATAGATGAATTAAGAGTTTACACTATACCCAATTAATATGAAATGCATGTCTTCTCGAGGGAGGCTTAGTTCAAAGTTTGTCTAGCAAGCGACGTCACTATTTTATTTAATAAAGTTTATGTGAGCGGGTTGTCTTTTATTTAGGTATTTGTTCTGATATTTATAAGGTAAGTTTTTAAGGTTATCGCAAATTGCTAAGGCACTTTCACTACTTTTTAAAACTCCTCAAAAACTATCGCTTTACTGGAAGTTCTGATACTTCATAATACTCTCTTATTCTTTTAGTAGCCCCTAAATGCCGTATACCTGTGCATACGTGCATCCAGGTTAGGTAAGGACCTGACAACCCTATACCTGTGCATAGGTGTTCTCAGATATGGACGTTGTGGGATAGAACAACTAGAAGTGAACGTACCTGTGTACTGCCCAGCAAATAAATTGAGCGGATTGAGAGACCCGAAAGCCTGATTAACTTGGCGTTTGCCTGCGTATTTATATGTTACAAAATGCTGATGGCTGCATCATTAAGGATTAAAGTCGTTCCCGTCGACCGCTCAAGTTGTTTATAATTAACAGTGAATGTTTATATAACATTTTTCAAGTTCAAGTTCAAACCTACGACAGGGTGATATTTAATTAATGATTTTAATTAGTTCACACATTTCCCCTCCCTGATAACGTTGGTCCTCAACGTTTTAACCTAACTTATTGGCTTTAAAAGAGAGAGAACCGACCTCAATTCGAGAAGACATACTGTATTGCACCTAAATTTATTATAATTTAATATATATTTCGTCAGAGGACTTGTTCTGGCTTAGATCCACCCATTTCCATTTCGTGTAGTAAGTTCTTGTATGGTTTGCCTCGCTCTTTGTGCTAGTTATAGGTACATGTAACAAAAGAAAAATAGTTTTACAAGTTATACTAACAATGTTATAATCTTTTCTTATGTTTTCTTATTTGTGACGTTTTTAGTTGTCTTATTAACAAAATCATAATTTGATAAACTCGGCTGTTTATTAGAGATGTATTATTTCAAAATTTATTTGCTTCTATGGCCAATAACGTTTTACGTCTTAATATTCATTGTGTTAATAAAGCAGCTACGTGACAAACGTATTATTTAAATACGGTTGTTTTTTACCTTATTACTAATTATATATGATAAAAACTCTCTCGATTTGATTTCTTTAAGCTTATTGATCTATTATACCTTATATCTAGTGCAAACCTATCCGTTTTGAGAATATTGATTTTCTTTTTATACTGGCTTAAAATGCCATTTTTAAAACTAGGTTTTTATGTCTATGGACAATAAATTGCCTTTCATATGATATCTCCTCTATTAAGATGCGTCCATCACAACCGAGGTGACATTAATTCATTGTCTTTATATCAGGTAGTTTTTTGGGAAAAGGTCTGTTAATGTGGTATATCTATAAAGATAATGAATATTTTTCCTTGGCATTACAAAGCAACTCATTGCGGCCTTGTCTAAAAATAAATTACCTATGCTATATTAACAATATTACGGTATGTTAAACTTATTTCTTTTTAGAATAAAATCCAAACCCCGGTCCTGTCTATATTCTATTTAGCCATTGTCCTTTACTTCTTAATTTTAAATCCATTATTTACAAATTTATCAAAACTATATAGTATATAGACTTTCTCGTCTATGTATAAAATATTTGCTAACAGCATTATAACAGTTTATTGACTCAGTTATATTTCTTGACCTATCCGAAACTTGCTGACATTGGTATAAAAAATCACTCAATTTATTTTACTTGCTGACTCAATTCAACATGCTAGCTTTATTTAAAGCAATAAAATATCTTTGCATACGTTTATGAATTTTCTCAAGTTATCGCCTTGCAATGCAAACTCGTGTCACTTTATAATAATGATATTTAAATTACATTTACAGTAAACATGATGTAAATTAGCTTTAATAAACGAAAATTATACGTTAGGCTTTTAGTGACTGAATAAGTCGTTGTTTGTAGATTCCTTCGCTGTCGCGAACTGCTTGGTTTACACATAGCCTGGTAGATGGCGCTCGTAGTTGTCCTTTTCGGTTTCGTAGCAGAGACACGCGTCGTAGTTGTAGTGGGTTCTTTGTTCCTTGAAAGTTGAGAGGCGTGGTAATATGGCGTCCACTTGATTTGCTCCTTCGTGTGTTGGCATTGGATGGGCTAAAGAATACAATCAAATATAAGTATCGTGAATATGATTTTTGGCAATATTAGATACTTGGCAAGATTTGATCTAAGGTTTGTTATTATTCAATTATTTTTTAAATTATCTAATTCGTTGTCTACTACTGCAGGTATTTAATTCATATATTATAATTTCTTATACTTTTTTATCTTCTAGGGATTTCTAGTCGAAGAACGGGGCAACTTCTGAACTTCTACTAGTCATTCTTCGAATGGCTAATAGTACAGTCAAATTGTGTTTTAATAAAGAAATTCAAAATAAAAAGTTGAAACTTGGCTTAGTAATAGTTCAAACAGTTCTGAGCATGGTTTCATCGAGTCCCATGATATCCCAGATGGGGAAACGCCGCCATGTTAATTTAAAAACAGCCATATTTGTTTCCAGTAAACACTTATTTGATCGCTTTCTTTACAATTTTAATTAAAATTTTTCGTTTTAGTTATCTCTTGGGAATTTCAAGTAATTTTTTACTTAAATCAATATGCTTGTCATGGGCGTCATCTCCAGGGGGAGGAGAGGGCGTAGAAGGGCGTCCTCCGCCCGCCAATATTTTACTAAAGATAAAAAAGTACATTGACAGCATTGAATGAATGTAAAACATTGATTTTATTGAAATTTAAGAAAATTGTGCGTTCTCTTAAATAAGAGCTGACGACCGCCACTGCTTGACAGTAGAATATTTAAAATTTAAATTTAAATTAATAGGGCTTCGGACATTTTTTTTACTATGATATATTACAAAATTTGAGCGATTCATTTTAACTGAAGCTCCTGGATCTGACTCCTGTCATCTACTTTCTTGATCCTGCATGAAACATATTAACTTCAACAAATCTCATGAACAAAAACTTGTAGCATCGCAAATTATATTATTAACTTACGCTTATTCAAGGTCTCTCCTAATCTCTACTATTCTGGTGGTTGTCTGTTGTTCCAGATGCCGGAACTTAACTATAGTAAGTGAAGTTGGTATTAATTTTATATGAAGGGTACTGTAAAAATATACCTAGTGCATTTAGTGTTTGTCGGACTTTCTTCCCTTAAGTCGTCAACCTCAGTTGCCTCATCGACGTTAATTTCTTCTATCGTTTCAGCCTTGCTAAAACAGTTTTCACCTACACAGGTTCCACTCATCGTGCTACTAGTGAGGTCTGATCGGCGACACTCGCACTTATTACTGCGGTGCCCCTTGTAAGTGCAAAATATAAGCTTCAGTAGGTGAGGAGGAACTGCGTTTATTAGAGTCACTACTGGCTGCAAACCGCATCAACGAATTTACTGCCTCAATCACTGGGGTTAAGATCCACACCACACCACTGTTGAACCTGGTGATAAACCCGATAGAAATTATACTTAGCCGCCGCTGTGGTTGGTGGCAGAGTAGCTAGATCCAACATACCTTGTATGGTCTGCTTTGCCACTGATGAGACCTATTTTTTAAATCTACATTTATTTAGAACGTCTGATCTAGACTCCTCATATAACTCTACCAAAAACTCTTCTCCAGCCTCCTAAACATTTTCTTTTTCAAAAACAGCAACTTTTAAAATTTAAAATTTTAAAACCACGAATCTTTCCTATTCCAAACAAAGCTGACGTTGTATCACGTCCAGTCATCGCATGAAGAAAAAGTGTTACCCGCAAATGTCGGCAAGGTCTGATGCCAAAGTTTTTCCTCGTAATATTTTACTTGGTTTTCTTGGCGCTCGCGCTACCGAGATCAACATAAAAATGCTGGTTTCAACAGGTGAAAGCCCAATAATCTAGACGAGAGGGTCCGTGTCTTTACCAACTACTACGGCTTTGCAACCTTCTTGTGCTTTTGATAATGCCGCCCTAATAATGATACAGTCTGCATCTGCGTTCGCTTGCAAAACACCTAGACCTTCAGCCTCCAAATAAGTTTTAAGAAGGAAAATTAAGGCAGATTTATTTCTAGGTTTACTCAAAATTACTTCCCTGGCACCCTTACCGGATTAGAACAGTCAATTTTCTAGTCTCTTGTAGACGTGTTTCCTCTTCTCTGATGTTCTGCATCCTTTGTTGTGGGACCGCTGTCATATCCGTCGAACACTACGATAGTGTTAAGTCCGTACGTTGTCATGACGTAGTTGACATATCTCTTGCATACTTCACTATACATTGCAGTATCAATACTTGGCCACGGAACTCGATGCAGGAGATCTCCTCCATTCAATTTGTAGACAGGATTCTCTGGGAGAACTTCACCGGGAGGACAAATTTTGGAAATAATATTGATGTGTTCGCTTTGTTGCCTTCGTGCAACCTCATACTGCAAATATTCCTGATAATTGACCGTCATCTTTCACCACACAAATTATATGGTGAAAAAGAATAAGTGGGTTGACCTTTGCCCATCGTTCGCCATCCTGTATGGTGGCAGAAAGAGAAACAAGATTGACTACCTTGTCTTTTCACTGTAACGTTGGATTAGTAAATGACTTCCGTGCAACTTTTATAATCCCTTCTTAATCCAGCAGCATTGCCAAAATGCTATAACTATTATATAGTATAGGTAGATTAAAAAGATTTGATAATATCTTAGAATGATAAGGTATTTATTTCTAGATTTTTTCTCTATTTTTTTTTAAAAGATTTGTATACATTTGTATAAATCGCCAAAAATTCCCCATTTCTAAGTAATTTACTGTCAGGAAAATAAAGAGGTATTACCTTAGTTATTAAATAAAAAACAGTGTCCAAATATTATTCAGAAACCAAATGGAAAAGAAAAAAAGTCTGGTGACGAAAATTAAATATGGCAGATTCAAATTCAAGATGGCGGCATTTCCCCAGCCGGGACGTCGCGGGACTCGACTGAATCATGTTCAACACCATTTAAACTTCAACTTCACCAAATTTTAACTTTTTATTCCAAATTTCTTTAATACCCCCATTTTCGGCACAAATTGACTATACTATAAGTCCTGTATGGAATCGGTTGGTGCTTTCTAATGGCTCCTGACTGGTCCTGGATTGTGATCCATGCAGCATGTTCTCAAGGTAAGGTTATATATACATTATTTACTATCTATGCTTTATTACGTGACTACTAGCTTTATGTAAACAATATAGGACATTATATAGTTATTTATATATCCACATATGCTCCCTTTTAAACACACAATATATAAACATCTTTAGCTTATACATATCTCCAATATTTCTCCTTATATATGCTTTACATAAACAACTTTTGCCTATATATTTCCTCACTATGTACGCTTCTTTTTATCCCAAAAACAACTTCTTCTATATTTCTTCTCACTTTACATAAACAACTTATATATGCTCCTTCTATATTCTTCATGCTTTACATGAATATTACTTGCTTATATAACATTTCACCTGGGTATTTTGCCCTTGAGCTTCTCTGGTATCAAAATATTTGCTCGACTTCCTTGAACGTCAGTGTAGCTACTTCAGTCCCTATATGCTCAACTTTTACAAGCTAAATTTTTTGCTGTGACGTTATCTTTTAGACCATCCGTCGTTGCAAGGTTATTTTGACCGGAGAACACTTTACTTTCTAATACTACCTCGTATACACATATATTCTTCCTGTATATACTCTCAATACACAATTTTAATGGCAACTCACATTTACTTGTGCTTTACTGTATATATCTTCACATTTGCTTCACCTATTTATTTTGCATACCTAGTTTATTAATTTACTCGCTAATATTCAAGCTTCATTTTTCTTTATAAATCCTATGTTCTATACTATGTTTATTTTTCTATGTAGTTTATTAACTTCCTAAGTATGTTTATCTATATATTTGTCTTATTTACACTCGGGCTTATATTATGCTATGTTTCACTATATATTTTCTATGTTTCACTATATATTTCCCTATTTATATTTTAACCTCCTAAGTGCTTTGTATATATCATTTTCTATGAGCACTTGGGTTTTAAATTTACACTATTTACATTTTGAAGCTTCGGGTCTCTCCTAGTTTTTGTGTTTTGTTTTAGTTGCTTAGTTTCTTCTTTTTACTTGAGTACTTGATTCATATAATTATATTTTTCCTATCTTCGTCCTGTTCAGTGGAGTCTCCTGCTTGCTCCATGGTTTCTTTCAGTTCCTCCTATACAAATCTGTTGTATTGCTCCATATAACTATATTTGTGTTTTCGGTATTGACTTGCACCTTTGTCAAAAATAGCACAACGTAGTTAACTTTTTTCTTTGTTTGTTCCAGGTATGAACATAAACCCCTAGATGGCGCTTGTGACGTCGACCGCCCGTAGATGGCAGCACTTGGCCGTACCTCAACGCGTGATTCGAAACCAATATGTGCTTATTATATGTGTGCCTAGCCTGAACTTGATTTTGATGTTTACTTTAAGTTATTACTGTTGTGACGTAGATTCATTAAGATGGCGACACTAGGCCCAATTAACACTAAATTGCTTGGCGTCACTATTTTAGATGTGACGTAGGTAAATTATAAGTGTCACGACGCTCAAATTAAATCACTTGGCAAGCGAGGGTGGCTTATTTTAAAGTTTATTTGGCATAGTGACGTCACTATTTTATTAATAGCGTTTATGTGAGCGGGTTGTCTTTTATTTAGGTATTTGTTCTGATATTTATAAGGTAAGCCTTTTAAGATTATCACAAATTGCTAAGGCACTTTCACTACTTTTTAAAACTCCCCAAAAACTATCCCTTTACTGGAAGTTCTAATACTTCATAAATTCGACTCTCTCTTATACTTTTAGTAGCCCCTAAATGCCGTATACCTGTGCATACGTTCATCCAGGTTAGGTAAGGATCTGACAACCCTATACCTGTGCATAGATGTTCTCAGATATGGGGGGTTGTGGGATAGAACAACTAGAAGTGGACGTACCTGTGTACTGCCCAGCAACTAAATTGAGCGGATTTAGAGACCCGAAAGCCTGATTAACTTGGCGTTTGCCTGCGTATTTATATGTTACAAAATGCTGATGGCTGCATCATTAAGGATTAAAGTCGCTCCCGTCGACCGCTCAAGTTGTTTATAATTAACAGTGAATGTTTATATAACATTTTTCAAGTTCAAGTTCAAACTTACGACAGGGTGATATTTAATTAATGATTTTAATTAGTTCACAATAGCATTGATATCAACAATTTTTTTTGTGCTGCGCGTAGCAAAACCAAGCATCCGAAGTGCCCTGTTGATTATGGTATCCATATGTTGAGAAAAATCTAGATTTGGGACCAGCAAGACACCAAGGTCTCTGATCTGTCCCACGCACTCCAACGGATTGCCATCAATATGATAGATGTAGCTGCTAGGTGTTCTAGACTTGTGGAATTTTATCGCCTTACACTTTAGTACATTAAGTTCCATGCCATTAAATTGGCACCAATGTGTTAGCCTGTTAAGATCCTCCTGAAGTGCGAGAGAGTCATTTGGGGAAGTGATTGTTAAAAACAGTTTTAAGTCATCAGCAAATAACAAGGAGAGACTGTTTTTGAAGCAGTGAATAATATCGTTAATAAATAAGTTAAAGAGTAATGGGCCGAGGTGTGAACCTTGCGGCACTCCTGATAGATAACACATTGATTTTGGAAGAAATAAAATTATTGATATGGACAATCTGTGTCCTATCAGTAAAGTAACTCTTCAGCCAGTGAAGTAGGGTGCCCGAAATTCCTTGATTAAAAAACCATGGTCTGTCGAATGCCTTAAAGAAGTCGGTGTATATAGAGTGTACTTCTGCACCCCACTCCAAGGCATCCGTCAACAAACCCTGGTATGTAAGAAGATTCATTTCTGTGGATGAATTTTTCTTGAACCCAAATTGTTCTGAAATAATTTCTGCTTCAAGGCAGAATGTAAGAAATTTTGTTAATATGTTTTCAAAAATCTTAGGGATGGCGTTGAGGATACAAATGGGACGATAGTTTTTTTATATTTGATGAGTCGCCTGATTTGTGAATTGGTACCACATAGCTGGATTTCCAGAGCTCTGGAAAAACACCTGTTTGCAAGGATTTATTGAAAATTATGTGTAAGGGACTTGACAGCACAAAGCAGCAGTTTTTTAGAAAGAGTGGGTGAATTTTATCAGGTCCCGGCCCCTTGTGTGGATTTATGTTTTTTAATTCTGTATAAATGCTAGAAATAGAGACATTACAATCAAATATGTTATGTGGAGTAAGAGAGGGCTCATCGGGGAAATCCAGATATTGACCACTATAGGCAGAACCGAAGTATTCAGCAAAGAATTCAGCTGTTTGGGGACCCATAGGTGCGGATTTGTCATTTAAGTGAAAATTGGATGGTAATCTACCAGAGGCCTAGAGTGAGCCAGTATAGGACCAAAATTCTTTAGGGTTTCGTTTAAGAACTGCCTCAGTGTCCCTCAAGTATCCCTGAAAATTCTCTCTAGCAAGTATAATGCATTGAGAACGTAAATCTGAAAAAGTCTGATAGTCAAGTGGTAGTCTAGTTTTTTTGCATTTTTTATGTGCAATCTTTTTTTGCACTAGGTCCCGTGTGAACCATCTGGGGAACTTTCGGCTGGCAATTTTTTTAACAGATACAAATAAATCAAAAGTATTACACAACACATCATAGAGAAGGCCAACCATCTCGTCCAATGTCTTTTCGAGAAAAGGTCCTTCCAGGGTATTAGGCCTAGGTAGTTATTTATATCATTAAAGTTCGCAGATTTGAAATCGTAATAATACCCATCTCCTTGAGGACTTGGATTTTTCCTATTTTGTTTCATTGACACTTGGAACTGTAGATGCGGATGGTCGTTGTCTACTGCCGAAAGGGATTCTTCGACATCAGGCCGGGTTATTGGTATCTTGGAGTGGCAGAGAACTAGATCAAGGATGACACTGTTGACATTGCAAACATGATTCAGCTGGAATAGGTTGTGATATGAGTATACTTCAGATATGTGCTGTATTTTACTAATTTCAGAAGGAGGTAAGTAGTTCTCTTCAAGATGGTGAGCACTAGAGCCACTTCCATGTTCCAGGTAGCCTTGGGGAGGTTAAAGTCTCCCATGATGCATAGTTTAGGATAGTTGAGCTTCATACATAACTAAGGGAGAATTAGGTGGCAGGTAGACACAGCCCAAAATCATCCGGTTACTGCCACCACCAACCATGACATAAATCTGTTCAATATCTCCATTCGATTCAATGAGATGAGATGGTATTGACTGGTGGACAGCAATTAAGACCCCTCCAAATCGTTCAGCAGTGCTGGTGGAGGGTGAAGGATTACATCGAAAGACATTGTATGCATCAAGACCCAGCTCTGAAGTATAGAAACTATTGTTCAAGCCAGTTTCTGTGAAAAAAATTATTTGATATCTTGTTACAGCTAAATTTAACCTAAGGGTGTCTAATTTGGTCCTCAGACCCCGGACATTCTGGTAGTAAACATCTAACTTTGACCGTTAACCCCTGGGCAAGTTTTTTTTGACACTACTTGTGGAACACCCCTCACTAATTTAATTTGGATATTTTGGTCACCCAGGTCTCGGCGCCTCTTGAGATCTGCCATTGCTGCTTTCTCAAGTTCCCTTTGTGCTGTGGTTAAATCAGCTTTAATATAGGTCTGCTTGTTTTTTAGTTTGTATCCATTCCGTAGCGCTGTGTTTACTTCATATGCTGATCCTAGTATAGCTCTGACAGGTTGGTTGGTTTTGGAATTTGGTTTCCAAAACGAGATACTTGACAAAGGGTGAAAGGGGTATTTGACAGCATTTGTAGGAGGGACTGTACTTGAGTGGAGTCATCATCAGCTCCGGGAAGGTTGAAAATCAATAAATTGTTACCTCTGGCGGTCATGCAGTTCTCCCAAAACATCCATTCCAGGTGCGGGCTGTGATGAGTTATCTGAATCACACTGACTGTCCAAGCTATTTGACTTATTCAAGTTGCGGGATTCCAAACGAGAAATTCTGTAATCGAGAGGTGCTGTTGTTGAAATCACTGAGGTCATGTCTTTGTTTTGAGACTCCAGGCGGGATATTCTATCTTCCAGTGGATTAGTCAGGATTGTCACCGATTCGATAGTTGGAAGGTTGGTTTGTAGATCATCAAGACTCCTTTCCAGTTTGGATACACGATCCATTAGACCCAGAATTCGCTTTACATTTGCCAGGCAAGACTTGCAATAGAAGGGAAATGATCTTTTTAATAGACATATGACCCTTATTTCTGTTGGCCCTGTAATATCACCACATGTTTGGCATACTATTTTCTTACAATGATCGCAGGGGAACCCAAAAACATCAGTCGCCTTATTTGTTTTACCAGGTTCTTTGAAGATAACAGCTGCATTGCAAAAATCGCTGGTCCCAGACATTTTAGGTTATAGGTTGATTCCTAAAAATATTTTTGCAATTCTGTTATTTTTTCTTTCCAAAAGGATCTTTAGCCATCAGTTAACAAGTTATATTTGTTGTTTATTAATTTACTTTATTTTCTTAATTTAATTGGATTAGTTTGGATTAGCCTTGGGTTAGTTCCTGTTGATTGGGCCCCCGTAGCGAGCGAAGCGAGCGGATGGCCATGCAAATCCATAATATACCTATTATTCTTGTTTCGCCATTGCGCATGCAAGGTTTCGCATTGAAAATTTAGCCCTATCTCCAGACGTTTGTTGTATTTTATACTAATTTTTATATTTTGCAGGTTTTTTCCTTTAATGAAAAACATTAATTTATTCGAGTTCCAGTCAGCAGTTGCGCGGCCATCTTGTCATTTTGACGTCTTTATTGGTAGAAATTCGATTCAAGGCTAGTGGGCCTTGATATTGGGGTCGGTCAAGTTTGCCCCCCATATTAAAGAAATTTCAAAAGTAAATGAAGCATAATTTTGCACAATTTTGCACACCGCAAATAAAATTTTGCACACCCACACAAGGAAAAACTACAGCTGTTTTTTTATACGGAATTGAAAAATTTTGGTGCCACTCGAATCGGCAAATTTTGCACACCGATTTTCAAATTTTGCACACTTTTCTGGAGAAAGTTATGACGTTAAAAATTTTAATTCCCCCCCCCCCCTTTTGACAAAATGTGGAAAAATGTTGATGCTGCTAGGTTCTACTAATTTTGCACAATTTTGCACACCTATTTTCATTTTTTGCACACTTTTCTGGGGAAAGTTATGAGGTGTCAAAAATGTGAATTTTTCCACCCGTTTTTCAAGATGTTGAAAAATTTTCATGCTGCTA
>MU189726.1:0-22568 GCA_016904865.1 Pissodes strobi | reverse complement strand
AAATTTTGATGCTGCTAGGTTCAACTAATTTTGCACAATTTTGCACATCTTTTTTCAGTTTTTGCACACTTCTGTGGAAAGTTATGAGGTGTAAAAAATTGCATTCCCCCCCCCCCCTTCGCTTATGAAAAAGTAAAAAAATGTTGATGCTTTCAACTAATTTTGCACAATTTTGTACACCAATTTTGAAATTTTGCACATTTTTCTGGGAGTTATGAGGTATTAAATATTTGCATTTTCCACGCCGTTTGTAAAATTTTTAACACCTCATAACTTTCCCCAGAATAGTGTGCAAAATTTGAAAAGAAGGGTGCAAAATTGTGCAAAATTAGTAGAACCTAGCAGCATTAAAAGATTTCAACTTTTTGACAAACGGGGGGGGGGAGGTAGAATGCAAATATTTAATAACTCATAAGTTTCCCCAGAAAATTGTGCAAAATTTCTCAATTGGTGTGCAAAATTAGTTGAACCTACCAGTATCAAAATTTTTCAACTTTTTCACAAACGGGGGGAAAATGCAAATCTTTAACACCTCATATCTTTTCCCAGCAAAATGTGCAAAAATTGAAAATAGGTGTGCAAAATTAGTAGAACCTAGCAGCATCAACATTTTGACAAACGGGGGGAGGGGGGACAATTCAAATTTTTAACACGTTATAACTTTCCCTAGAAAAGTGTGCAAAATTTGAAAATCGGTGTGCAAAATTGTGCAAAATTTGCCGATTCGAGTGGCATCAAAATTTTTCAATTTGGGGGAACGGTCAAGTTTGCCCCCCGTATAAAAAAACAGCTGTAGTTTTTCCTTGTGTGGGTGTGCAAAATTTTATTTGGGGTGCGCAAAATTGTGCAAAATGTGTGCAAAATTATGCTTCATTTATTCTTGAAATTTGTTTAATACAGGGGGCAAACTTGATCGACCCTTAATATTGAGCAATTTTCCTTTGCGCGTCGAAATGGAATAATTTTGAACGCAAAATAGAAAATAGTTATTTATGCAACAAGGGTGTAAAGTGACCCTTTTTTATGAATGGAAATATTGTCGCATAAGCCGCAGGCGGATGCGACAATCCCATGAATTAAAAAAGGGTTCTTTACACATGCGTAGTATACAACATTTTTTCTACTACCGAAAAATATATACTTTACGCACTAGTGCGTAAAAATATTATAGGCACTGCACTAAATGTCAAAAAAGATGTCACTAGTGCGTAAAGTAATTTATTTTACGCACTGCATTAAAAAGGTATATTTTACGAATCTTAGAGAGTGCGTAATGTGAGTATTATATACACGATAGTAGGAAAAATGTATTTTATATGATTTTGTACATTGTAAAAAACGCTTAACATTTAGTATGTCTATATTTTGCAATAAGTCGCGCACGAGACTCCGTGACTCGTGCGCGACTTAAATTTTTCAGTGAAAAAAAGATTAGAAATGAAAAGAGAAACTTACGCGAGAACGAAACGAGATATCTCGTTGTCATCACTAATTAAAACAAATCCTGAATGTTCTAGCCTATACCCGAGTCGGTGGAAACAAAAAGGGCATATTTACCAGAAACAGGCAACCAAAAGCAAGTGCGTTCCTACTAAGAAGAAGATATTGGGCGTTAGCACACGTGTTGGATAAAGTGACACTACCAAAAGACCTGGACAATTATGTGGAAGCTCTTTATAATATTAGAGATGAATTATGAGTTGTAATTTGCTTTTCTATATAACATTAATGCGGTTTAATATATTTATGGCATCGTGATACTAGACTATAGTCTTACATCTAGCTCTTATTCTACTATTAAATACTAATGAAAACATCGACATAAATTTATTTAAAAAATAAATATATTTCTCAAAGAAAATATTCTTAAACAATTTGTGATCTTATAATATTTGTAATCAAAGGCAATAAACTGAAAATAACAACGTAAACGGGTCTATTCATCAATGCTCTTAGTACCCTACTAGAATTAAACTGGTCTATGAAAGCCAAAGCGACACCATTACTCCAACCAAAACCCAGCTGTACTTCGTATTCTCCTCCACCGCCATACTGCCCTGGATTAATGGCATCATACTTTTCGTACATCGCACCTCTTGCTTGGAATCCCAGCATATTTGCGGCGATCCAACGATTCGCAAAATCGATAGCAAGGTCTTGGGCTTCCCTGTATCCTGTTTTATATAAACCTAAAATTAGTGAGAAAAAATTTAAAGGAAACTTCTTCAAAAAAAAAGGTAATACAATACAAGGCATTATTAATTCCACTTAATATAAGAGACAGTACCTAATCTTATATGATAGGATCATCAAGTTTTTGATAAAAATATTATAATATATACAGAGATACAATACATAAATAAGCAATACAAAATGTACACAAACTGTACTGTAACACGCATTATAGACTGTTCGTCGCGTGCCATATGATCTCCCGTTAGTGTGTGTACCATTGCCATAATAATAAACAAATATATACCAATCAATCAATCAATCTATTTATTGGTCTATAAGAATCATATATACATGACATTAGACAGGTCAAAGGTAAAGTCTATACCTATCTAAAGTAAATGAATTAAATTACAAACAGAACAGACAATAGCACAGGAAAGTAATATAAAAAAAAACAAACATGATTACAACGATTATTCATACTAACAAGTAAATAACATATTGTAGGACAACTCGCCGAGGCTAGATAAAAAAAATAAACATATACATACATATATCAATATTAATAAATTAAATGTTCAGATCTAGAAATTCTTGATATGAATAGAGGGCGTGGTTCAGCTTCTTTGATGTTTGCAGGCAGGCGGTTATACACCTTTACGCATGAATAATAAGGTGACCTGATTGCGGGAATAGGAAACTAGCCACAAAAGACAACGCGAAACCTACTGATGGCACGGATTCCTCACCGAATTATACCAAGAAGCAAAAGTTAGGGAACGCGCCAACGAACGAAGCGCAAAAAGAAACCCAGCAAAAAATCGAGTCGAAAAAAGACGTGCAAAAAGAACGGCCTGGCGACAGCGATTCGATCTTGAACACAACTTTTGAATCCGCGCATCTTTTGCCGGAGGCGCCGGATAAAGAACCATTTAAGACGCCTTATAAAACGATTCCCTTTAAAAAGGGCATAAGGATGGTTCACCTGAATCTTGGGGGTGAACAACCACAGGCCAAAGCAATCCCGATGCCAACAAGCAATAGATTTGAACCGCTTTCCGACACGGAAGCAGAAGAAGTGGACGAAGCGATTAGTGTTGCCTCCTCGCAAGAGCCCGCCGCACATAGAGTACAGAAAAAGTCGAAAACCAACCCCAAAACTGCCCCAAAGAATCTGCCCAAAAAAAAGCCGTCCTTGCCACCCTCTATCGTCATAAAAGGAGGCGCGCAAGATCACGGCGCCATAAGGCAAACGCTGCATGACATGCACGTAGTAGAGTATTCTTTGAAATACAGAACTCTATCATCATATATTGCACCCAAAATAAAGACTGGGCTAATTTGAAGAGACTTTTTGAAAGGGAAAAAGTCGAATATCATTCGTACGCGGAGGCGTCCCACAAAACGCACGCATTCGTGCTTCGAGGCCTAGACGGTGGATTTAAAACAGAGGAGATCCGCAAACTGTTATCAGAAGAGCATGGCCTGAACATCAAGGCCACATATGAGATGAAGAAAACTAGAGTGCCCCTGTACCTGGTAGTCTTGGATGCCTCAGTAACTCTTCGGAAATTAAATCAAGATGTAAGGCTACTTTCTCACGTTAGAATCTCCTGGTAAAATTGCCGAGCTACCAAAACGACAATGCAATGCAAAAGATATCAAGGACACGGGCATTCCATGACGTATTGCCAAAGGGCTTGGGCATGCTCTAAATGCGGTGGCGAACATCGCTCAATAAGTATACAATGCCCAGTATACCTATTTAAAATACAACAAATGCAGCCCCAGAACGCCCCTAAGAAGCAGGAATATAAACCAGCGCCACCCCCTACCAACCCGGCCTGGCAGGCCGGCAGCAGGAACACAGCATCAGGAGAGGCCGCGATGCAGTACACCAAGCAATTTCCACCCTTACAACGGCGAGAACACATGCAAAACAGCAGCAAAGATACTCAGGTTAGTCACAGCCAGGTCAGTCGTGATATCGTTTCTAACCCTCAATCAAACATAAAATCTCTACCCTCTGACCCTAATAATATTTTAGGTAATTTAAACAGCCTGCAAAGCGTAGTTAACCGGGTGAATAGCCTGGTTAACTTCACAGAGCTGATTCGCGCTTTGAACGACTATGCTTCATTACTAGAGTCCTGCCTGGGATACAAATTTGAGGTCCTTCAGGCCTCCATGAAGTTTTTCTCGGAGGACTTTGACGGGTACAACATATAATTTCAAAAATGCCAATTAACGTTCTGTGTTGGAACTGCAATGGCATTCGCTCCAAACTCGGAGAATTCAAAAATTACATTTATGCTAATCCTGGTTTCGATATAATATTTTTGCTTGAAACGAGAATTGATGCCTATTTCAGGCTAAAATTTTACGATCGGCATATACTGCAATCTGATAGGCCCGATCGACGCGGAGGAGGCGTGGCATGTCTAGTTCGCAGGTTAGTCCATTATAAGCACGTCCTCGGCCTGAGGACTGTCATTGAGCATGTAGCTCTCGAGCTCGACGGTGGCCTGCGGATTGTCGGCGCATATTCACCTCCGGGTCTCCGCCTCCAGGACGAAGATGTTCTTGCTCTGCTGCCTGCCGGCAGGAAGGCGCTCCTGTTGGGGGATATCAACGCAACACACGCTAACTGGCGTGGACGCTTGCTATACAGATTAGTGGAGCAAAACATTGATATTATTTACCATCAAACTACCAATCCCACACATTATTACGGCACCTTTGCCAATCCATCGTTCCTGGATATTGCTATTACTCGAGGAATAACCGCTGCCTCAGTTCTCTCTGGCACTCTCCCCGAACCCATCCTAGACCTAATCACCCTCCGTAACCGTGCCCGTCGTAGGTGGCAGCGAACACGAACAGAAAATGATCGACTGCATGTCTCAGCGTTAACGGGAACGATAAAGGTGAGGATCTCTACATACAAGATTGAAAAGCGGACGACTTATGTTAACACCATAAGCCGACACGATGGCTCGCTGTAGAAGCTTGCCAGGCGGGTTCGCGGAGGCGCCGCGGAATTTCCCGAAATACAGCATCGTGGGGATGTTTTGTATGACAATGGTGGGAAAGCGGAGGCCTTCGCGAGCTACCTGGAGGACGTCTTCAGCGAGACGCCGAACTCCACGCCATTCCATAATTATGTAGATTCTGTAGTAGAACGCTTCATATCTACCAAATACCCTATCGCCCCTGCGGTACTGGACAAGCTTTTGGTCACTCCTGCAGAGATCAAGAGATCTCTTGCCCGCCTACCCGGGAACAAAGCCCCCGGTCTTGACGGTATTCCGTATATTCTTTTAAAGAATATGCCGAATAAAACCGTCATCCATTTAATGCACATCATAAATGCAATTTTACGCCTGCAACACTTTCCGCTTCCCTGGAAGAAAGCGGTGATAATACTGTTTCTAAAGCCGGGCAAAGATGCGAGGCTTACGTCTTCGTATCGCCCAATATCTTTACTCGATACGCTCGGCAAACTAACCGAGAAGCTCGTGATGTCGAGAATTACCGGTGTCGTTGAAAATCTACGGATTTTGCCCCCGGAGCAGTTCGGTTTTCGCTGCGGACATAGTACTACTATGCCCGCAGCGAAGATCGCACAAGAAGCTCTCAACGGCTTCAACGAGGGCAAGGCGACGGCATTACTTCTCCTCGACATAGAGAAAGCATTCGACAAGGTATGGCACAATGGGCTGATATACAAGCTCTTCGCTATTCACGGTATGCCATTACATCTAGTATCCCTCATTGCGTCGTACTTTGCGAGTCGCTCCTTCTCGGTACGCGTACATAACGACACTTCTGGACCTAGGCATATTATGTCTGGAGTACCCCAAGGAACAGTTTTATCACCGCAATTATTCAGTCATTTTATAGCTGACTCCCGTCTTATCCCTCAAACTCCTTTGCCCTGTACGCTGATGACACGGTGATTTACTCACAGTCATCAGACGTGCAGGTAGCAAAGCGAAATCTCGAACACCATCTCACCCTTCTAACCCCTTATTATAGGGATTGGAAAATAACCCTGAATGCGTCGAAGACTGAACTAGGTATCTTGACACATAAGCGCCATATAGATCTGGCGCCTATTATAATAGGCAACGCGGCAATCAGGCCGATAGATCCTGTCAAGTACCTAGGGATAGTTTTCGACCGAAAGCTCCTATTTTCCAAGCACGTCGCGGCAATTGGGGCTAAAAATATAATCACCCACAAAAGCCTGTATCCGCTTATAAAAGCGAGATTATACTTAAGCCCGACTAACAAACTGACAATTTACATATCAATTATAAGACCGACGCTACTCTACGGAGCACCGATATGGTGCTCGGTAGCTAAAAGCCACATGAAGCACATACAGACGATACAAAACAGATACCTGCGGGCTGCTTTCTCCCTTACTCTGTTAGACAGGGTGCGAGTAACTGAACTCCATAGTATGGCCAACGTCGAGTACGTTGACCAATACATCCATGGGGTTGCATAAAAATTTTATAAATACAGTATCAGGAGCACAGAAGTGACCGCAGGTATCGCGAACATAAGACATGACCCACAGCATAGACTTAAACATGGACCGCTCTACAAACATACGGACCTATTCTACGAGGAACTCAGACCACCTTGAACGAAATAACATACAACTTACAACTCATTAAAACGAACACAATACATGAACATGAACGTACTTTTATACATACACAACATTCGAAACATGATACTATAATTATAATACAAGACATAGTACCGACATACAACCAACAACACAACACATTCAAGCAACATTCCCACCGCTGCCACCGAGCCGCGCGTGCTGTCCTCAACCCCCCTCCTCCCAGGCAAGATCTGCGTGTTTCGAGCGAACAATTATATGTTGCAACTATTATGTATGGGCACACATGTTCACATCCATATGCTCATATGTACATATATGTATATATCCCCTCAACTGACATATCATGTCACTTAATTGTACAAAGCGTATATATATTGTATATATCTGTGTTGCATGTGAGTGCCGTCTGTATCGTGTATAATGATAAGCAGGTTTTTTGTAAACTTTTTCCTGCGTTAACTAGCTTAATCAACCCTTAAATCTCTCCGACACTCATTCACTACAGCCCTCTGGGCAAACTGAAACTTGATATTAATTGAAGGGATGAACTCTCACATAATTATAACGCTGACCTGACTGCTGGCTAACTAGTCATTAGATGGGCCGACACCAGCCCCTAGGTCGCAGGTGTTTAGTCCGCGAGTGGTGTCGCGTAATAAAAACGCAACAGATCTTGTGAGACGAGAACGCGCAGCTAGTAATAGTAAATGACTAGTTTTAAGCATAACTACTGTTTAATATTGAATAAAGTTGATGATGATGAATAAGGTGACCTCTGATAAGATGATGTTGAGTGTTTCGGAATAACAAGATCGGCCCCATTTCTGGTTGGGTACTGATGCACTTGGTCATTTCTGATAAAGTCGGCTTTGTTTTTATATGCATATATGGCACATTTCATGATGTAGATGGATGGTACTGTTAAAATTTTGTGACTTTTAAAGATTAGTCTGCAAGAATCCAGCTGTTTAAGGCCGAAGATTAAGCGTATGATAAGTTTCTGAAGGATAAGGATCCTGGATACACCCACTGCATGGCCCCAGTTATGGTATTGTAGTTCAGGTGGCTATGAACAAGAGCATAATAAGTGACAATTAGTGTAGAGAATGGTACTGTTGTTTTTAGTTTAAGCAGAGCATAATAGGCTTTGTTTAATCTTGAGCATACGTGGACCAGCTGAAGCTCCCAGGTAAGTTTCGAATCCAAGTAGGTACCCAAGAACTTTACCTTTGTCTGAGTGTCTTCAGTAGCATCAATTCTAGGCTCTGTTCTATAAAAGTGGACTTTGACTGTTTTCGACTCATTCAATATGAGTCGATTTAAGAAACACCAGTTAGTCATGGATTCGCAGACGTTCTTAATTGCATTGTGCATTGCTGCATTATCCTCGGTCGAGACGGCAACACTTGTATCATCAGCAAACTTGATGGTTAGGCCTGGGAGTGTCAGGCCATTGACAAATAATATAAATAACAGTAGAGCCAGCACTGATCCCTGTGGTGCTCCCATGTCTGTGTGATAAATCTCAGAGTACGAGTTATCTATTTTTACTAATAACCTCCGTTGCGTTAAGAATGACATTATTATCGAGTGAGCATTTCCTCTAATGCCAAGATTATAAAGTTTACAGTTAAGGAAATCAAAATTGAGAGTATTAAAGGCTCTTGTTAAATCAAAGAAGAGTCCCACCACCACTCGCTTCTTGTCAAGCTCCTTGTGGACAAATTCGGCGAAGTGGAATGATGCTGTTTCAGTGGATTTATTGGCACAAAATCCGTGCTGCTCGTTTGATACTATGTTAAAATGATTTAAAAAGTCCATTAATCTGTCATATAGAATTTTTTCAAACACTTTGGAGAAAATGCTAAGTAGGGAAATTGGTCTATAGTTTTTAATATCTTGGGGATCGCCATTCTTGTGTATAGGAATCACTGTTGCTAACTTTAATGGATAGGGAAAAGTTCCAGTACTGATGGATGTATTTATTAGTGTCATTAAGGGCTGTTTTACTTCGTCGCATACTTTCTTTAGTACTTTTGTGGGTATACCGTCAAAACCAAATGAGTTTTTGTTTTTGAAACCCATTATAATTTTACCGACCTCGTCGCTTGTTGTTGGTTGTAAAAATACGGAGTTCGGCAGTAGGGACTGGACTGTGGGTGATGTAGACATATTACTTCCAAAGTGCTCCTGTATCTTTTGTTCCGCTATCGTTGCAAAGTACCGACCAAGTTCATTTGCGATCGTTTGATTATCTGAAGTTAATTTTCCATCTATTTTTATGTTGTTTGTTTTGTTTCTTCTCTTCCGATTCAATTCACTGTTTATGATATTCCATATGGGTTTTGCTTTGTTTTTAGATTCTTCAATTCTTCTTCCGTTGTATGATGTCTTTGCATAATCTATACTTCTTCGATAGACCGTTTTTCTATTTTTATATTCTTGCATAAGTACCTGGCTCTGTGTTTCCTTTGCTAGATCATATAGATTTCTCAGACTTTGTTTTTCCTTTCTCAACTCTTCCGTTACCCAGACTGAGTTATTCTCTTTCCTGGCAATATTTTTAATAGGGCATGCTTCATTAAAATGGTAAAGGAAGGTTTTTAGGAATTCGCCAAACATCTTGTCAACATTGCATGATGTTTCATTGAGGTCCCATGCTGTATGTTTTAACCTATTTTTTAGATCTGACAGGGCTCTTTCGGAGGTAATTCTGATCTCATTAGACTTTGCTGGGGGTGGCTCTTCAAGAGGTGGAAGAGCTATTTGAAGAAGTAGCAGACGATGATCAGATATGTGTGGCTCTATGACGGTGCCTTGTATTTGAACTTGGATATTAGTGGTCATATAATCGATGGATGAACTTGATGTAACCACAGTGGTTGTAAAGACTCGGGTTGGTTCGTCGCTATAGTCTATTAATTGGAAGGTTTCAAAGAGATCATTGAGCATTTTGTATTTTTTATTATTTTTATTTAAACTATCGATGTTTAGGTCTCCACATAATACCATATTTGGACAGACATTCATGACATGGGAAAGCACATTGGAAGCCTGTAAAATAAAAGTTTCTTCGTCGCCTGAAGGTGGTCTATACATAGCAACAATAACTATTTTGGTTCCAGATGTGGTGACCTCCATGCTGCAGCATTCAACTTGCAATTCCTTGGCCATCATTGTGTTATTTATCTCCCTGCATGTTAAGGTATCAAATGCATATATTACAACACCACCATGTATATGTTCACTTCTGCAATAGTATGATTTAAGAACATAGTTCTTGATATTCATAAATTCCATTCCCTCTTGAGTACACCATGTCTCCGAAAGACACAAGACGTGGGGATGATGTTCAGCAACAAGTAATTCCAGAGCGTTGAGTTTGTTTGCAATATTTTGAACAGTCAAATGAGCTAATATCAAATCTGACGCTGCACATCCAGTTAAGTCTCCACATCTAATTGGTAGAGGTGGGGGTATACAAAAATTGTTGGCTCACTGTTCTGAGTTGGGTTGATCGCCAAGGGCTCCAGGTCTGTAGCCGAATCTTCTGTTCTAAATCCATTCGGAGGCTCCAAGTCCGTACACGAATCACCTGCCCGTGATCCATTCGGAGGCTCCAAGTCTGTTGACAAATCGCCCGCCTGTGGTCCACTCTGAGGCTCCAGGTCTATAGATGAAACACCTGCCCTATATCCCTTCTGAGTTGAGATTTCTGCCTGGCTTTTATCATGTGGCTTTGATTTTAGTGCCTTGATGTGATATTGATATATGTAATTTAGAACTTCCCACTTCCCTTTATATGTCAGGTTGCCGTCGCTAGTAATCTGGTATGGATTCAGGGGACTTTATTGCAATCGATATATTCAACCAAGTCATCATAGCCAATGGCGTTTAGTATTGTTCGATTCTGTTTATCAATAAAGTTATTAAGAATAGGTCTGTCCTTTATCATTGGGGTGCTGATAATTTTTAAATTTGCATGTTTAGATTTTGTGATTATAGATTTTACATAGCTATGAGTACTAAACTTTCCTCCTTTTGCATTTCCACTTGGCATAAATATAAGGTTATAATCACTTTTATTGAGTTTTTTGGAAAATTCATCATGCATTGATGTAGTATCTTCGAAGGTATCGCCATCAAAGTTTTGACACTTCCTGCTATAGTTTTCCCCAAATTATAGTTTTTCTTGCCTCCAAGAAGCAATATTTGTGGGTTTCTTGTTTGGTTGTTATTTAAAAGATGTATGGGCCATGACTGTCTTTGGTATTTTTTCCTATACTCCTTACTGAAAGTTTTATCTCGTCTCGCAGTGACTCCATGCGTTTGAATAACCCGTCCATGTTTCCCTTGAAGTTGGTGTTGGATAAAGAAATTTCGTCCATTTTCTGTTTTAGGTATTCAACGTCTTGATTGCAATTTCTGCTGCCCTCCATTATATTTTGGCAAACAGTATTTTTGTTTAATTCTTGCAACTCAACGAGTAGTTTTTGTTTTCCTCTCTCTAGGTCCTTGATACGATTTGTCAGAGATTCGGTTGTGCTATTTAGAGTAATGATCCGGTCATTCAGCTCCAGAATATTTCTTTTGTGATTATTTTCACAGTTCAAGAGTCTTTGTTGTTTTGTAATGTGTTCTACTTCTATTTCGCTTAGGTCATTTGTTAGTTTTTCAATGGCTTCGTTCCTTTCATTAATAATTGTTTTCTTTTCTTCAGACAGTTTTGCTTTATGCCTTTCGTAGTTCTCCTTTGTTTGAATGTGTTTTTGTTGTTCATCAGATAACTTTCACTTTTGAGTTCATACATGATTATTTCAAATTTATCTTGTTTTTCTTTCATAATAGTTTCAAGGGCCTTAATTTCGTCTTTACTTTTTCTGGACTCTTCCTCCAGTTTAGACTGTAGCATTTTGATTTGTATTTGTTGTTTTTCGATGTCTTCCACATATTGTCTTTCTGTCTCCTCGATGTCACAGTTATAAGATGTTGAAAGTCGTTTTTGTCTATCTATATACTCGTCCTTATTTCTGATTCCAATTTGTAATTCAGTGATAATACCTCTTAGCTCCATCACCAATTCAACCTCACAATGATTCAAGTTTTCCAAGGCTGAGTCCTCGCATTTCTTGCTACAATAGATCTTGTCTCCCTTAATGTATACCACGTTCTGTTTTCTATTTATGCAACTTCTGTGTGTGATGGTTTGACATGATACACAGTAATAGCAAGTCAAGTCTTTGGTACCGCTACAGCATTTAAATGTACCAAAAGACTCCGTCCTCTCCATATTGTATTTAGGTTCACTCTACTTCCGTATTGGATGCTCAGTTTGTGTTGTTTAGTTCTCCCTGAGGCTGTATAAAATAATCACAATGCGACAACGTCGCAAATGTTAATTCTAAATGTCCCTGGTTTGATTGGTCTGGCCTTTGCTACCATCGGTACATTATAACCTCAAATCGTGAAGTGACAGTAGATAGATTTTGTAAAATGCATACACCGCGTAATAGCATTAATCAATAAAAATTGTCTAGTTTTATTTAGACACCTTCTTTTGAAAATGGTAGCATTTTTATTCGAGACGAGACGAGATATTCTCGTTTGTTCAAATTTTTTTAGAATTTAGGTAACCATATACATATTGATTTAAAAAAAAAGGTTGTATTAAACGTTGCTTGAATTGAACCGCATTTTAAAAATATTGCATTTTCATATATGTTTAGGGTGTTTTTTTTCTTACACTTTTCATGGACAGGCAACAACTTTTCTTAATTTAAAAGGGTATATTGATTTTTTTTTTGGATGCTACTCTTAACTCTGATTTATTTCTATTGTTATACTGAAACGCCCCTGCCCAAGGCACATTCGTTGTACCTAAAGGCCAAGACTCTTTAGATGTAATCGTGGCAATTGTTGGGGAAACACCCCAACACGTGTAGAAACTATCGTTTTTTACCGTATAGTTTGGTGATAACACCCTGTATGTATGTAGAATGAATGAGCCATAATTAAACTCAAAATAGATTTATTTCACCCCGGGTACAACCCAATTTGTGCATTTAAATTAGCATATGCCAGTTCTTCAAAACCCCTTAGTTCAAACCTGGACGGACGATCGCTTAATTCGAACCTGTGCTGTCAGTGTAATAGATTACAATAGAGCCAACTTTCACTCGAAAAGGAAATCGTTCTTAATCGTTTTCAATTCAATATATTTTTGTCTCAAATCAGCATTGTGCTAATAGTCTGTCAAAGAAAGAAAGAAGATGTTTTCCTCCCTCTCAGATAAAAACCGACGTAGCGTTCCTGCGTTATTGTCCCTCCCGAAATCGTAAGAATGACCATATTTCAGTTCAGCTAAAACGTGCTGTTCTCTGGCCAAAAGGTCAAATTCCTTTTTGGGTCAATTTCTCTTGTATGCACAAATATTAGAGAATATTTAGTGCACCTCAGTTATCTTTGTCCAAGGTTGGACAAAGACCTCCTGTTGGGTTTTTTAAAGCAATTCTTCGAAGTCAGAACGATAGCGTACCCTTTGGAAAATGGAACATAAGATGGCGGAAGGCTGATTGACATTCCTGGTCAAGTTTCTGTAAGCAAGGTTAAAGCTGGATTTATGGTTTCCGTAAACACAAAAGTTAAATTTGGAAGATAACTAAGTAAAGTCTCTCCCCGTTGAAGACAGGTAAAGCAGAGTCAAGGTGATAAGGTACGCTGTGTGAAAGTCGCTAAGTTGGAGAAAGAAAAGTATTAAAATAAGAAAGATAGAAAAATCATTTTTAAATCAAACAATCAAGACTTTTTAGTAGATATTTCTAATTTTAAGAAACCTTTTGTAATATTAGTTTTATGCTTGAATGGACGAAGACAAATGCCTGCAACTATTCTAAGAATTGTATATATATAATTTCTATTTAACATAGAAAACGCTGTTTACTTATATCTATAATATTCATATGCAATTTACACCTGCATTATTAAATTATATCAAACCGAATACATATTTCAATTCTTCTCACCATCCTATATTAATACAGTTTATTAAAAGTGGTTAATTAAGATACCACACCCTTCTTTATGGTTTTAAGCAATAATAAAATCACTTGTTCATCCCGACCATAAATTTGGTCTAACTATCGAGCCGGATATTTTCATAAATTTAAAAATAAATTTGTTCTCCGGATCATAAATTTGATCCGATCGAGTCGGATAATTAAAATTGAGCTCATTCGAGCTAAATTCTCTAGGTCTTTCGAAAAATATTGAATTGAAACATGTAAAAAGGGATATAAAATATTTGATTTGAAATATTTGATTTGATTTGTTGTTATATTGATGTAGTTAGTTATTGTTTACTGTAAATTGAATTAGGTATTTACTGTAACTCTTTGTCGCACCGTTTTGTTGTAAATCAATGGACCTCTGCACCTCGAGGAGCTGTAGAGACACTACCAGGGCTGCCCAAAAGTGAAAGACTTTCGTGGTAAGTTGTACGAAACTCTGTAATTGACTGTTAATAAAAAACTTGTGTACTGTGTTATTTCCTCATTGATATATTGTTATATATTGAAACAGACCGACCCTAGGTATGCGAATTAACAAAGAAAAGCTCTAAAATAATGAATTTCACCCACAAAATTGGAATACACTCAGTATTATAATAAGCTTTAAAAAACGCTCATTTCATGCAATCGTACCAAATAAGGGTCGAGAGGCAGGTAGAATAGGGACGCGCGCCGGGAATCCGGACTAACACCCGACGCGAGACCGATAGGTACGTCTTTGTCTAATGCAGTGGTTAAATGTGTGGGATTGGAATGTTTGATATTTTCTTGTCGCACTTACAGAGTTAAATGGGATCATTTCCATATAAAAACGCGACAAAAAGCACGGATAGGCAGAAGAAACCTTCTCTCTAACCCTATACCTTCGCTTTCGGGCTGAGTGGTTTTCCCTATATACCTTCGCTTTTGGGCTGAATGGTTTTCCCTATATACCTTCGCGTTCAGCTGAGTGGTGTCTTTACAATCTTAACCTTATCCCCGTAAAACTATTTCCTAGCAATTATCGTTAATTGATAAATAATTAGTATCTGTCTTAACGATGAAACGAAGAGCCAACAAACGTAGTGCCGCAGGCACTAGTTCCAGGGGAGAAGAACCTGCTTCTTCGTCCATAGGTAAATAATGGGTTTATATTTTCAATATTTTAAATGGATATACTACAAGACTTTGTTTTAATAATGTTTTTATACTCAAAGTAAAGGGAAAGGGTACAGCTAACTCATAGTACAGTAGATTGGAGTTCGGTAAAATGCGTTCTTTTGTTTCGGACTTATTCCTGCAATAGGTGGTGTACAAGATAAATCTATTAATCAAACTAAACTTCTTTATTATAAATCAATAACAAGATGGGCTATTGTTAGTAAGAACTTTAAATAGGTATTCCCCAAAAATGGTACAAATAAACCAATATAAAACAGGGACCTACTGCGTCGACTGATGCCTTCGTCCCGCCCCCCCAAAAGAAACCTTCGGGTCACCCCCCAAAAGAACCTGATGACGTAATTCCGTGGGGGATCCCATACGTCCTGGTCAAGATCTTACCGATTATGCTCCCTACTTGTTGCTAACTTAGGTATCAATTCCTTAAGGTGTGTAGGTATACCAGGTGGTATGTACGAGGACTTCTAGAGTAAATGTTGCGAAATTACCGAGCATTGAGCACAGTGTAAGGGCATGCCTTTTGGATTTTGATACCTAACTCCCTTGCAAAATTGTCACCACTTGTTTTAGGTTTGAGGGTCAAATGAAATGATGTAATGCAAAATAAAATGTAATTAACTAATTATACATTGGTTTATATGATAATGGTTTATTGAAATTTTGTAAGTCTCAAATATCGACATTTTCCTTTCTATTAAAGAAAATAAATGTATTAAATGGTCTATCATTGTTTTATTACCAGTATTATCTGGTACCGAGGAAGACAAGACTTCTACTTTAGGAACCTACTACTACACAACGTCAATTAAACAGGGTCTGAGCCGACAGTAATAATATTTATTATCATTATTGTTACGATCACGTCCAACAAGGTTGCTGTCTTTTGGGTGCAAAAGGGTGTACCCGGGTCAGTGGCGTTTCAATATGCACTGTTTATATCTGTACTTTATGTTGTGTTGATATTATTGCATTTCTATTGATATTTGCATATTTTTGTACTGTGTGTTTTAAGAATATTTTACAATGAGTTACGACCAGTTGAAAACACAGCGAACCAGTGTCAAGGGGGCAATCACACGAATAAGTAGGTGGATGCAAGTAAATGCAGACATTGAAAATGAGGTTGATCATTTTGTTTTAAAACATGATGGATTAAAACTTGCCTTTAGTAAATATAATCAAATTCAAGACTCGATAGAATGTATCCCTGACTATGAAACTTTGAAGTTGCAATTAACTTATTGAAAGAAAGATACGAGAACAAATTGTCAGTAATTAATGCTCATTTCATCTCGCTATTAGAAATAGACTCTGTTGTCAAATGTACTGGTCCCAATTTAAGACAATTTGTAACTGATCTAAAGAAAAATCTTGGTTTAATTAATAATCTTAATTATTCTTACGAACAACTCTGGGAATTTCTCTTAATTTATTTATTTGAGAAAAAATTGGATTTTGGCACTCGTAAAGCCTTCGAGACAGAGCGAGATATTAACATGTTGCCAAATCTCACTCAATTTCTTGATTTCTTACACAAAAGGTGTACTATATTAGAAAACTTGTCTTCTGTAGACAGTACTAAAAAAAATCCTACAAAAGGAGTCTCGTTACATGCTAATAATCCACAGGATTCAGGAAAGCAACAGAATAAAACATCTCTTTGCAGATTCTGTAGCTCAAACTCTCATAAAATATATATCTGTGAAAAATTTAGAAACTTAAGCTTGCCTGATAAGCAGAATTTTGTTCAAAGTAAAAAACTTGCTGCAACTGTCTCAGTACTAGTCACTCGAGAAGTCAATGTACCTCAACTAAAGTATGTTCTTTGTGCTCTCAAAAGCATCATACCTTTTTACATAACTCACAAGTACACACACCTCAAAATGGGTTTAATCGCCAAGGTGCTCCTCCTTTCCAAGATAATGGTTTAAATAATCAACACTCAGCAGCCCAAGGTAGCCAAAATAGTCAGCCTATAAATAGACACCCTCTCAATACTGGTAATAGAAATCAGTCAGGTCTCTTTCAAGGGCGTGGCACACTGCCTCCTCAAAATAGAGGATTCCCTCAAAATAGAGCCCCCCTTTTAATGCGAATGCAGAAAATCAGGCACAAGGTGCAAATTCATTGAACTTGTCTACACTTTCAAATAATAACTCCCATATTTTGTTAGCCACTGCCCGTGCTGCTAATGGACGTCCTGTTCAAGCAAAAATTCTCTTAGATTCTGCCAGCCAGAACTCTTTCATATCAAGTCAGCTCGTAGAAGAGTTGAACTATGTTCCCTATATTATCACTTAATATAAGTGGCATTTCTCAAGGTAGCATGAAGTCTAACAAGATGGTTGATTTGAGGCTATATTCTAATGTGTATAATAAGAGAAGTTTTAAGTTGACTTGTGCTGTACTCACCAATATAACTTGCAGGCTTCCGCACGTCCCCATTGATCAAAATAAAATCAATATCCCCAATCACTTTGAGTTAAGTGATCCCTATTATGCTACCCCATCAGACATCGATATGTTGATCGGTGCTGATCTGTACTATGATCTGATTTTAGATGGTATATACAAGTTAGGTAAGAACCTCCTTGTATTGCAAAACACTCATTTAGGATGGGTAATTGCAGGAAACGCCCCTGTTTCCAATTCTCGTGTTAACAATCGTTCAACTCATATAAGTGTGTATAACCCTGCATGTAGAGACGTGTATGATGGTGTTGCTCTGTGTGTTCAATCCTCTGAACAAAGCTCCCTCAATGATCTAGTTGAAAAATTTTGGAAATTGAAAGAAACTTCTGATAAGAATATTTTACATGTCGATGATGAACTTGCTGAAAGCATTTTTAAATCCTCCACTGTATTTTTAGAAAATGGATAGTTTCAAGTTGATCTACCCCTCAAGTCACCTTCTGAGCATAAAAGGCTAGGTTGGAGAGTGCTAAGAAACGGTTTGAAAATCTGGAAAAGACATTTCAGAGGGATCCCGTGTATTTTGCTGAATATCAAAAATTCACAAATGAATATTTAAACATGACCCATGAAAGATTGGTACCTCTTGCATTGACTAATGAAAAATCTGAAAATAAATATTTTCTACCTCACCATGCTGTGATAAGAGAGCACAGCACTACAACAAAATTGCGTGTAGTGTTCGATGGTTCATGTAGAACTACTACAAAACTATCCCTGAATGATGTCACGCTTAAAGGTTATCAAGTACAACCTGATCTCTATGACATTCTGTGCAGATTTCGCTCTTTCAAATATGTGCTGATGTCGGACATTGAAAAAATGTATGGCAGATCAAAATCAACCCCACCCAAACCTTTCTTTTGAATATTCTCTGGAGAGATAATCCTCAAGACACATTGCAATGTGTAGAATTGTTGACAGTGACGTATGGGACCAATTGTGCCCCATTTCTAGCTACCCGTGTATTGAATGAGATCGCAATCACAAATGAAAATGAATTTCCTCTCGCATCGCAAGCACTGCTAAAGCAATGTTATGTGGATGACATTTTAACAGGTGTGGAAGATTTGACAGGTTTAGATGATTTATACAAGCAGTTAAAGTCATTGCTAAATTCTCATGGGTTTAATCTGCATAAATGGTGCTCAAATTCAGAGCAATTCTTAGAGCACACTTCTCAAGACAAAAGTGTCGAATATAATATTGATTTTGATGATAACCCCAATAAAGTATTAGGTCTGAAGTGGAACCCACTCCAAGACAATTTATGTATCTCAATTCCCAACAGCTCCCTTGATGGTCCTTTGACAAAAAGGAAAATTCTTTCTACCATAGCCCAATGCTATGACCCTCTAGGCTTACTTACTGCAGTAATAGTTATAGAAAAACTCATTATGCAGAAACTTTGGATGTTGAAATTAGACTGGGACACTATCATAACCGATCAAACAATAATTAATGAATGGAGCACTTTTCTAGAAAATCTTCATTTGTTAACAACGTTAAAAATTCCTCGATATTTGTTCTTAGGCAGTACCATAGAAAAAATTGAACTTCATGGATTCGCTGACTCAAGCATAAAGGCTTATGCAGCATGTGTGTATGTGCGTACTATCTATAAAGATGGACGCCTTTCAGTCAATTTAATGCCCTCAGAATCTCGTGTTGCCCCATTGAAAGTAGTCTCGCTCCCTCGACTTGAACTTTGTGCAATGGTTCTCGTTTAGTGTCAAAACTCCTAAAGATATATGAAAGTAGATTCGCTCCTGAAACTGTACATTTGTGGACAGACTCACAAATTTCACTCTGTTGGATAAAGTCCCATGCTTCCAAATGGACTACTTTTGTGGCTAACAGAGTTTCTCAAATTCAAGATTTAACTTTAAATTTTAATTGGCACCATGTCAAGTCAGCGGACAACCCAGCTGATCTTCCCTCCCGAGGAAAGTCATCTCAAGACATTCTAAACTGTGATTTATGGTGGCATGGCCCTCCGTTCTTGCAAAACATTGAAACTGATTTCTCAGCCTTTGACAAGGACATTCATTTGGACAAGTTACCTGAAGAAAGAAAGGTGACGCTCGTGAATATTGCCAATGTAAATAAATATGATTTTTGGAATGAACTATTATTCTCTAAGTTTTCTAAGTTTCTATCGCTTCAACGATCTGTTGCATACATCCTCTGATTTATTCATAATTCATCTCACCCGACCGAGAAATATAAAGGTCCTCTTTCTGTTCAAAAATTAACAAGTTCTTTAACTTTAATTGTTCAAGTTTTGCAAGCCAAATATTTTCTTAAAGAACGATTTGAACTTATAAACGAACGTCCAATAAGTAATAAAAATCTGCTCAGTCTCAAGCTTCAAATTGATGAGAATAGAATTATTCGGGTAGGAGGAAGATTAGAAAACGCTGAAATTGCTTTTGAGCAAAAACATCCCATTTTACTTCCCTCTCACAACTTGGTAGTTGCAATGATGTTGAAACAAGAACATGAACGGTTGGGACATGCAGGAACTCAAACTGTACTGTCAAATTTCAGATTAAAATATTGGCCTCTGAATGGGCTTCGTGAAACGAAGAACATTATACGAAAATGTGTCACTTGCTTTAGATTTAGAGCACAGCCTGCTCAGCAAATAATGTCTGATCTACCAAAAGGCAGGGTAGAAACCTCTCGTCCGTTTGTTAGAACTGGTATTGACTACGGTGGCCCTTTTCTCATAAAGTCCTCCAAATTAAGGAAGGCACCTCTCACAAAAGGTTATATAGCTGTTTCCGTTTGCATGGCTACCAAAGCAATACACATCGAACTTGTCACTAGTTTAACAACAGAGGCATTCATTATGACTCTTAAAAAGATTTATTTCTCGAAGAGGAAGCCCCTCACAGATCTTTAGCGATAATGCTACTAACTTCTTAGGAGCAAAAAATCAGCTCAAGGAAGTGTATGAATTCTTCAAAAATAAAGAGAACTCTAATGATATCATAGAGTATTTATCAACAACCTCAACAGAATTTAAATTCATTCCTCCACGTAGCCCACATTCGGGTGTAATATGAGAAAGCGCTATAAAAAGTGCAAAATATCACATTAAAGCACTTGTCGGCAATGCCAACATAACGTTTGAAGAATTTTACACCATATTAACCCAGATAGAGGCAATCCTCAACTCTAGACCTCTTTACTCACTTTCAAATGATCCTATTGATATTAACCTTCGGCAACATGCACTAAAACTGAGCTTTATCCACAAATACCGAAACAGATTTTTTTTGCACTCGACGCGCGTTTCGCTAACCATGTTAGCATCATCAGGAGATGATTAAAACTAAAATTAAAATCTACCTAACTCCCTTTTATACTACTGTTTGCTCAATCAAGCGGAACTAAAAAGGACCAATCCTGGAATCCCACTAGTCACGCTGGATTAACCAATACAATGGACTATACGGAATAGGCCCTCTATCTCTATTTAAACTATTCTTACATTTAATAATTTCCATACTTTCATATGCGTCTAATAATCTCCTATCAGTTATATTATGAATTAATTTTAAATTTTTTATTGTTATTCTATGATTATTATCAAAAGCATGCTCGGCAACACTTGATTTTTCTGTTCTACCATACTTTAAATGAGCTATATCTTCTTTGAATCTCGTCTGTATAGATCGTCTAGTTTGCCCAACATATTTTTGGTTACAATCCATACATCCAATTTCATAAATTTCACTTCTTTCTAACATTTCAATTTTGTCCTTTGGACCACCTAATAGTTTCTTAATGTTAAACTGAGTCAGGTATACTAATTTTAAACCTACTTCCTTAAAAACTTTTTGGAGTCCTCTGTATACTGAGGATTATACGGTATCGAAACATATTTTCTATTTTCATCCTGATTAACGAAAGAAGTGGAATCACGAAGGGTCTTTCTAAACAAGCGCCTATTAATTAGTCTATTTATTAAGTTAGTATTGAAACCATTAACTTCCGCTATATTCCTAATTGTTTCGTTTTCCTTATTAAATCTTTCTCTGCTTAGAGGAAAGTTAACCATACGGTGTACTAAAAAATGAAAGCTGGCCATTTTATGTTGGCCGCAGTGGAAGGAATCATTAGGAATATATCGGTTAGTAGCAGTATTTTTTCTGTAAATATCAAATTCTAATGTGTTATTATCGTTCCTAATCACTAAAGTATCCAAGAAAGGTAGTTGGCCATTGTTCTCGACTTCATAAGTGAATTTGATGGTGGGGAAACGGTTGTTTAGTTTTGTTACAAAATCTTCAATATTAGCGGTTTTTGTGTCGAATATTGCGGAAATGTCATCCACATACCTGTACCATACCCTTGGAAAATATTCGAACTCTTGGCTTATTTCATTCTCAAATTTACTCATGAAAAGATTAGCTAAGAACGGCGATAAACAGTTGCCCATTGCCGTGCCTTCAAGTTGTTGGTAATAGTCATTTTTATATTGAAAATAATTTTGATCCATGCAAAGTTTGGTTAAAGTTAAATATTCTTGTTTTATTTCGTTATCAAAACTATTCATCTCAAGTAATTCTCCAAGGTATTGCAAGGTCTGTGGGATTGGTACACTAGGGAACAATGAGCTAACATCAAACGAGATTAAAATTTCACCTTCATTAAGAATCGTATCTTTAATTTTGTTTATGAAATCTAAGGAATTTAGTACTCCTGAATTCTGTTGTTTTATAGGTAAATTTTCAAACTGGTTTGCTAGCCACTTGGATATATTATAAGTTGGCGATCCTAATGCCGAGACTATGGGACGCATTGCCTTCCCAGGTTTATGAATCTTGGGAAGACAATATAGTTTCGGCATAGTAGGATTACTCACAGATAATTTGTATTTAATTTGATCAGAAATAAGGTTGCTACATTTCTTCAAAGTGTTTTTAACTTGTGTTACCATTTTAGATAATGGATTCCTTGAGATTTTGTTATAGGGTCCGGATTCGATTAAATTATCAACCCGTTGAAAATATTCACTTTTGTCTAATATAACAACC
>MU189725.1:26619-49466 GCA_016904865.1 Pissodes strobi | reverse complement strand
ATATATATAAAATAAAACATGACTGATAACATTGTAATACACAATAGACATACTAACATTTACAATGCAATATCACAAAGAGTTAAAATTCGAATCAAATTCAATCAATATATGCTTTATTATCTGAAGAAAATGATTTCTCGTTAACAAAGCTGGTTAATAAAAAAAATACACACAAAAAGTAGCATGAAACAATAATAACAATAACTGTACACACCAAAATAAGAGTCCATAACTAGCACAAGTGCATGCACTAATATAAAGTTAAAATTAAAATTAAAATTGAGAAGCAAAGACCTAAGCTCCTATATAATGTCGTAGTCCCACAAGTAACATTAATGCCAAACCACAGTACATACATTACATGAAATTCAGTCATACACAACTTAAACAATATATAATTTACAGAATTTTAACTTTATTGAACATATATACAATACATCATATAGTATATATCAACATTCAAAATAACCTAATTTAAGATATCTGTATAGATACACGTGTGTGCGTCATGGTCTATTAATCAAATTAATCATAGTATAGGTACAAATTTCACAACTAAAAAGTTTAAAGCCTTATTCCTAAAAATAAACCAATGTATGCATATATTGTACATTCTCTGCTAAATTTAGCCTTATGTTTTATTTCTTTAACTATACTTGACAATAGGTTGTATGCTTTGGGAGCAAGATATGTACAGTATTTCAGACTGATATTCTTTAAATTTATTGGTATACTTAGGTTTCTCCGGGTTTTGTTCTTGTATTGTAAGAATAATTTATACTATTTCTAACAGATTCATTTACATGTATATATGTGCAAACCGATGTTATATAAATGGTTCTTATGTTTACCGTTTGTTCATTAAAAAGAAGTTTAGAAGGATATATTCTGTCTTTCTTATATATTAACTTTAGAATATATTTCTGTATGATATTTAGTTTATACAGAGCATTGTTATACAATCCCCCCCACACCAGTATACCATATCATATTAATGTCTCTAGAAAGGACCCCAAGACTATAATTATCTCTTTAGTGTTTAAAAAAGTTCTTATAATATAAAACTTATAAATTAATTTTCTGATTCTGTTAGTCAAATAGTCTATATGAGGTTGCCATTTAAGATGTTGGTCGATGATATTTCCTAAGTATTTTGTTTGTGACGTTTCCTTTATTTGATCACTATTTATTATCATATCTGAAAAATCTGGGCGATTTCTTATTGTCAGTGAAAATGCTATATAATTGGTCCTTGCCAAATTCAAGGTCAGTTTATACGATTCAACCCAGTTTTTTATTGTTTTAAAGCCATCCATGGATTTCTGCCTGTCTTCCTCCCAGTCCTTACCACTAAACACCAGTGCTGTATTTTCCACATAGGAAATAATTGAGCTATCAATATTTAACTTTAGAAGCGAGTTGATGTATAAAATAAAAACGATAGGGCCCAGAACCGTGCCTTGAGGTACCTATGCCAATTTTGACGACTTTCCTTCCACTTAATATATAATTTATTTTTATTACCTGATTTCTGTTTTTCTAAATAGCTTCACATTAATTTTAACACAGGTCCTCTTACTCCATAATGTTCAAGAATCTCAAGTAGCTTGTTATGAGGCACTAGGCACTGTGTCAAATGCTTTAGCCAGATCAAGGAATATCCCAATACATTTTCTGCCGTTGTTTAGATGACTGGTTACTTCTAAAGTAAATTAGTGCAAGGCGTCTGTGGTACTACATCCTTGCAAGAATCCATATTGGCCATGTGATAAAATATCATTTTGAACAAAAAAGTGCATTAGTTTGTCCTTAAGACACTTTTCAAACAATTTTGCGAAACGTGTTATCACGCTTATTGGCCGATAATTACCTATATTCATTTTCAAACCCTGCTTATGAATCGGCGTGACTAACGGAACCTTGACCTCGGAGGGAACCATTCCCGTCTTGAAAATCAAATTTATGTGACATAGCGGGATCATAATTTCTTGATGAGTCGCCTTTATCATTTTAGACGATACACCATCGAAGCCCGGTGAACTGTTGTTTTTTAAACTGTAAATATGTTTTATTAAGTCATTTTGGCTGATTGGAGTCAAGAACATGGATTGCATGTTTGGACTTTCCATTTTGTGAGGAACGTCAGGAATAGGGATTAGTTTTCCATTTTAATTCCAACATTTATAAAATATTCATTACAGTAGTCGGCCATTTCATTATCATTTAAAAATGGTTCACCATTTTCAGTTTCATTGTATATTTTAAATTTGTTACTCTTTTTGACATTTCTTTCATTGGTTTCATCTTTTATTATTTCATACATTTTTTTCATATCATTCTTATTCTCATCAATTTGATTTCTATAGTAATTTCTTTTTTGTTTAGTTATTATTGTATTTAAGTGGTTTCGATATGCTTTATATTCATTATTTAGGTCTGTATTATGGTTTTTAACTAATTTTCGCTTTTATTTATCACTATACCTGATAGAATTTATAGTTCCATTAGTAATTCATTTTTTAGCTTTTTTATGTTGATTTCTTTCTGTAATTTCAGTTTATGCCGTTTTCATATGTGTTTTGTAAAATGGACATGAATTTTTCCAATGCACATTCTGAATGGTCCGAACTGGTCACCACAGACCACTCTTGCTCTTTTAACAATTCCTTAAACTGTTACAAGAAAAGCCAATTTGTTACAATAAATGCCAATTTGTTACTATAAACTATAAATGCACTTTTCTTTTTAATAATTACTTTAATTTACCAAAAATATAAACTGAAAGATAGCTCAGGGTGTATAGGTTCGGAGCATGGTAATTAATAATATATTATTTTATATGGAGGAAAAGTGATACTTTTCATGGCGCGCTCGTGTTTAACAGCCGAACGGAGTGAGGCTGGTAATAGAGAGCAAGCCATGAAAAGTAACTTTTCCTCCAAATAAAATATTCTGTTTTTTCTTCAAATATCGACATATTAATGCAAAAACATCTCTTCATAGTAATAATATCTAATTATTATTAAAGATAAATGGGTTCGCAAGGCGACTTAGACCACGGTCGTAGGTGGCCTTGCTTAGACCGGTGTCGGTGAATTATGTAACATAAAGCTGTCAGTGGACACTGTCAACAATAATTATTTTTTTAAGATGGCGTCCCCGATTGCGTTTTAATTCCGTATTGATAAGCAGTTATTGAGTAAATTCGATTAAATAATAACCAATTTGTTCCTAAATTAGTGATTTTTAGAAATGCAGTCACAAATTGAGTGATAAATACAAATTGTAGTTTAATAAATCTTGAGTTGTTGACGCTTATTTTGTTGTCTGTTTGTATTGTATCTATGTTGCTATGACAACACTTTTACCTCCGCCGGCGGAAAAGTGAAAAGTAAAGCTCCGGCGGAGGAAAAACGAAACTTCACGGCCGCCTACACAGTCGAGTAATGACGGATTTGCTGACGTTTGAAGAAAAAATTTATTTCCGAGTGCAGTTGTTGAGAAAAGGTGCAAAATAAAAGATTAGAAATTTCAAAAAAACAATTATTATTCTATTTCCTTCTAACAAAAATAAGGATTGAAATTTGAGATTATCTTGAATTTTCTTGGTGATATCTGCACTTAATCACCTTATGGCTCCTCCGAGCTTCCTGGAGAGGGTTACTGGAAATTGCTGTAGTGCCTAGGATCTGTCCTGTGACGTCACTGGAAGCTGTCCTGGTAGGCCAAGTGCGTGTGGACTCAGTAGCATGGAAAAAAAACAGTAGGTTATTTTTGGCAGTTAAAGAGTTCACCAAGAATGTTGTTACAACTCTGTTTCAATTTGTCCTGGTAGGCCAAGTGCGTGTGGACTCAGTAGCATGAAAAAAAAAACAGTAGGTACAAGGCAGTTAAAGAGTTCACCAAGAATGTTGTTACAACTCTGTTTCAATTTGGCGGAGAGCGTTGCTTGTCTTAGCTTTGGGTTTTAATATAGAGATTGGCAAGAGATAGCTAGAAATAATTCTTCTCAATTAACATTGCTGAAAAATGCCAAAACACGCTGAAGGAAAATTATGATATATAATTAAATATTCCTCCACCAATTTGCACAGAATTGTTTAGACTGTAGACAATAATTATGGTTTTAAATTAAACAGTGAACTGATTAAAAATAATAAATAAAATAAATAGCTGTTTAAGCTGAGAAAGATTGTGATGAACAATATTTCAATTAAAAGCAATTACAATAATCTGGTAAGAACAAAAGTGAAATCAATAAATTTTAACAGGTAATCAGAATTCAATTATTGCCTGAAAGCTATTTTCTAACTCAAAAATCAGTTTAATTCAAAATAAGGGTAAGGACAAATTTAAATAGAAATAGAGAAATAAAACAAACAAACAATTATGATCTTGTACCGACCATGGTCGAGAAGGGCTTGAGAAGGTGCTCTTTAAATAACGAATGACGATAAAATGCTTATATAGGCCGAACAATAACTAACTAAGCTTAACTCTGATTTCCCATATAACTCATAACACCCGATAACGATACCAGAGAAAATTAGACGAAGTCTCCCCACTATAGACAGTTTTGGTTATTAATTTCTAAAAATGCTACCTCTAACTAGAACCCAAATATTGTGAACCCTACATGCCACTTTGATCGATTCTTTAGTTGGGTTGCTAAACTAAATCCGAAATTCAATAACCCTGCTCTTGTAGGATCAAGTTCTTTTTTTTTTCTCTTATCCAAGAGCCTTAAGCTCCAAAAACCCACTATCACACATATACCCTACAGACAAAACATACCCACGGCAAAAGACAACGTGGCATGTGTGAAACGATAGTAGACAGATATCAGATATTCACGAGCTTATTTAACATACACACGGCAAAAGACAACGTGGTATGTGAAACGATAGTAGGCAGATATCAGAGATTCGCAAGCTTAGCAGCTTTATTCTGCCTACAGACTTTTCGATATAGAAAACTTGAAATAAAAATCAGATAACGCAAAAAAATGAAGAAACGAAAATGTCAAGCCTACCTTCTCTCAAACCTCTCACACTGGTCGCCGGTACCAGACAAGATCTCAAAATCCTGTCCTACCTTTCCACCAGAATCACATCTCGGAAAAAAAATGCACCGACGCAGTCGTCACAAATAGTTTACTTCTCCACCGTACGAAGCGAGCGATTTTAAGCATAAAATATGAACTGCATATTTGAAATTATGTAACAATTTTAAATAATATATTCTACTGCTGTATTTATGTAGATTCAACCCATAATATTAATTTTCATTTTATATTAACTAGATAAGACAAAAATTAGTTTTAAATGAACTTGATGGGCAACATAAGAATTCAGTATTTATTAATATTTTCGTACTATTTAATGCGGAATTTTCCACACTGTTGCTACCAGGTCGGTTCAGACAGTACTTCTAAATAGGTTGAAGATGAAAAGTTATTATTTCAAACCAAAAATAAATACAAGCGAACTCGGAACAACCTGATGTTACGGAATTGTTAAAATTACCGTATCAAAACCTATCCAAATTAACAATAAACCTTCCAGTTTTTTCAACTACCATCGTTAGTTCTGTCACTATGTAATGTACAATCTGAACCTATATTCAGCATGATTGGCAAATGATCAGTTATAAAACTATCAATAACAAAAGATTTTAGTTCTAGTGTTGGTTTATTCCTATATTTCACAAAGAAATGGTCCAAACTTGTATTAGAATCAGGTCTAGTGACAGTGTTTACATATGAAATATAACCCAACTGTGCCATTGTTGCCACGTAATTATTTACATCAGTATCTGTAGTATTTATTTATTATTTATTAACGGCAATGCCATTTTACAAAATACATTAATAATAACCACATTTAAAGCACATTCATAAACTAATTTTAAAATATCACAAGAATAACAAAAATACTAAAAAATATCACATACACATCACACAAATAAAAATCACACATTTCAGTAATAAACAATCAGAGTAGTAAAATCACACATTAGTTACATCACAAGTGGCTTCTTAAAAAGGACTTAAAACTAACCAGCCTTGAATTGAATAAATCTATGTTATTGTATCTATTATTAAATTGATTAGCCCTATCTAATAAACGAGTTAAAGGGTTGTTTCTGCCATAGTCAGTTGGGTGAAATGGTACAACAAAAAGATTTGAATTTCTACCTCTCCTCACACCAACGTTGAACGGAACCAAGGCAAGTAGTTCCGGGGATCGTATGCCACCACTTAAAACATTGTGCAAAAAAACACAAGTCAGCAATCTGCCTCCTAGTCTGCAGAGACTGAAGATTGAAGATGAAAAGGAAGTATCCTAAAAAACCTTCTTTAAACTCTTTCAATGGCTTCAACATATACTCCATAAAACGGTGACCAAACAACTGAGCAATATTCCAGCAAGGACCTTACAATAGAACAATAGAGATTACGAAAAGTTAACACTGAAAAATCGGTCGAGATACGCTGAACAAAACCCAGCATCTTATAGGCTTTAGTTGTAATATTAGCAATGTGAACATTAAAAGACATCTTGCTGTCAAAGGTGACACCAAGATCCTTCACATGAGTACACATGGGCAAAACCGCACTATTTAGACCATACTGGCAATCTAAAGGCTGTAATGAACGAGTGAAGATCATTCGAAAACACTTCACCACATTTATATCCATACAATTTCTCTCACACCACTCATAAATATAATGGGGAACTTGCATAAAAATTAAATTTAAAAAATATTACTCACAAACATAAGTTAATACTATTAAAAGAACCACAACTCACAAAAAAACTAATTTTTAATTTTTGTATAATAAATATAAGCAATTAAAAAATGTATAATTCAAATTATTCTTATAACGCGCCGTCCTTGGCTGGGACCGGTTGTGACGTCAAGTACCTCGTTTGTCGTCGCGCCTGACGGACGGCAGAGCAGGGAACGTCTTAGCTTCCATTATTATTATTAATATTAAAGCACAGATTAAAGTACAAATCAACAGGAATTAGGTATAACAAACACCCTGGCAATTCAACGACAAGCAGTAATAAACGTAAATATTTTAATACTTGTGGCTGCCGATGCCATACTGCCTTCACTGACATTTTAAGATAATATGACAATTACTGGTTTCCGATCGAACGAGCGGTGTGACGTCACATGTCGTTTAAAATGAATAGCTTGCGGTCACAACTTTAATTGATTACTGCAAATTAAATATTACGATTTGAGGGCTGATATTTGGTATGTGCTGTCTCTATAGGTAGGCAAATATATTAAAGAAATAAAAAAAAGTGTTCAAGTTCCCTATTGAGGTCCCACTGCATTTAATAAGTCTATATTAATATCCCCAGAGAAGATTTTAATGTGTTGATTGTTTATTGTTTCAAGATATTCTTCTAAATCTTGTCTAAATAGTTCTTTTGGAGTTGGTTATATACTGCCGGTATGCCTAAATTAATGTTATTTGCTTGACATATAATTCTACTTACAGTTACCTGCGATTTAGGCAATGTGGTCATCACTAAAACAGAGTTTTATCCACAATACCGAAACAGAATATTTGCACTCGACGCGCGTTTCGCTAACCATGTTAGCATCATCAGGAGATGATGAGTTTTAATCATCTCCTGATGATGCTAACATGGTTAGCAAAACGCGCGTCGAATGCAAATATTCTGTTTCGGTATTGTGGATAAAACTCTGTTTTAGTGCATGTTGCCGAAGGTTCCAAACCCCAACGTAGTAATGTGGTCATCGAAAAGTCTGGCTTCAAATTTGATCTTGCAAGTACTATTACACTGTAATTTTTGTTGTATTTGGCATTATTATAATAAGTATCATACCCCATTATATTAAAATACTCTATAGAAGGTATCTGAAAGGTTTCACTTAATATTATAAAATCAGTAAAATGTAATTTATAACTATCCAACAATAAAATTAAATTATCAAAGTTTTTTTTAATACTTCTTATGTTTAAATGCATTATGTGAAAAAGTTTTTTGTTAGTGTCTATTTTGTTATGAAGTTGATCCTTGTCCACTAGTTGAGCTTGAATAATTCTCTTTTTTCAATATCATTTAAAATATCATCTTGTGGTAAAACAACCATTATTCCCCATAGTCTATTTTATTATTTGTAATTCCAAGATGGTATTTTGTAGACGGACACTCCAGATCCCACGTGTTATGTTGGACGTCATATTTAGTATCGTAGTTTTGATGTGCCTTATAACAGTTGATGCATTTCCTTTGCTGGCTCCTACATCACACAGTGTATGATCTTCCCCACAATTACCATAAACAGTTCTGCAAAATCAGAGATACCTATATGTCACATGACCTGTTTGCTTTTCTTAGGTCACTAATTGAATCAAATCAAATATGCTGTATTGTGAGAAGTACATAAAAGTCTCATTGACAAAGCTGAAATAAAAACCTAGCAGCTAAATAAATCATTATTCAGATTAAATCAAAGCAGATCAAATTTAATTTTATTTGCCATAGACATTTTTACAACAAATTTATAGAAACTTATATGGCTAGTAGTTAAAAGCGTTCAGTAATTTAGATCTAAATGGGTCATTAATTATAAAAAGCAGACATTAAAGTGTAAAAAAGTCAATCTATCAATCAATCAATATATGCTTTATTATCTGAAGAAAATGATTTCTCGTTAACAAAGCAGGTTAATAAAAAAAATTACACACAAAAAGTAGCATGAAACAATAATAACAACAATTAGTTATACACACCAAAATAAGAGTCCATAACTAGCACAAGTGCAAGCACTAATATAAAGTTAAAATTAAAATCGAGACGCAAAGACCTAAACTCCTATATAACGTCATAGTCCCACAAGTAACATTAATGCCGAACCACAGTACATTACACGAAATTCAGTCATAGTCAACTTAAACAATATGTAATACTATACAATATTAAAATCTGACCATAATATGCCCTCGCAACCAATAGAGCCTTCATCGCCCTTTTAAATTCCTTTGTTTCATAAGTTTTTCTTATCTCTAAAGCAAATGGTTAAATATCTTCCTGCTGTTAAAAATGATTGAATATCAAGCCAGAAATAGGTATTGGAAGACCAATCATATATGAGTGCCTTGTGACATAGTTTGGTGTGTTGTGTATTATTTCTCTGAATTGTTTATGCATAAGGCATGCAGTCTCTAGTATAAAAAGACAACATAGAGTTAGAAGATTTTCTGTTTTAAATAACGGTCTACAAGCATCTCCAACGTTGGCCATACACAGGTACCTTATTGCCCTCTTTTGAATGACAAAGACACGATCAAATAACTATTTGGTCCATGTACCCCAAAAGCATATCCCATACCGCAGGTGCGATTCTATCAGCGCGAAGTATGCATTTCTTGCCGCAATTTTATCGAGTTCATTTGAAATAATTCTAAGGGCATAACAGTTGCTAGACACTCTGGAGATAAGTTGCCCTATGTGAGCTTCAAATTTCAGTTTAGGAACTATGCACACTCCCAAAAACCTGTTTTCCAACTTATTATTTAGAATGCGATTTTCTATACTAATGTTCGTGACATTAAACTTGAAAGACATAACATTTGTTAGATTATCTGCAGACACTCGCAGACCCCTAGTCACCCATGGCTTTTTATGTTTATGTTTTATTTTTCTGAGAGGAAATGCGCTGTTGAAGAAGTTACACAGCATAATATGGAAATCTCTAATAGGGCATTAACTCTCTAGCACATTTTGCCAGGGTGCAGACCCACAAAGTTGCGAAAACCTATCAAAATTTGCCCTTGTATACAGTCTACCCTTTCGCGTACTCCCTTTTCTCCACCACCGCCCGATTGAAAACTGGCAATAGATAGCCTCATGATCAGACAAATGACCAACATTTAACACCTCAATAAGGTCACTCTCAAGATTTGAACGCACATAATCAACCAGTGTTGATGAGTGTGAGGTAATACGTGTGGGGCGATCTGTATTGTGCATCTTCAGATTATAAGAAATCAGCAAGGTTTTTAATGTACACGTGTTAGCATCAGATGCTTGTAAAAAATATATGTTAAAATCACCCACCAGGACTATATGTGACGTGGTAGGAATTCTTGACAACAATATCTCTAGCCTAAGCATAAAATCATCAACCCTACTAGATGGAGCTCTATATATACATAAAATGTACAGACGTAACTGCGGACAGTAGGCTGCAGTTAGTTCAAATATTTGGTCGTTGATCTGATCATTAAAAATGTTCACAGCTTGAAAGTTAAGACCCTGAGAAAGACTCTCGTGAAGTAATACATCTGATCCCCCACAGATGAGGGGTGAGCGACAATAAATGTCAGTCAAACCATAATCAGTCAATGGCAGAGGCTCACCTCTCCTTAACCAATGTTCACATAAAATTAATACATTTGGAAAACCCAAACTATCGAGAAAGACATACAAATCGTTACATTTATTGTGCTCTGACTGAATATTAAGCAATAGTACAGAAATAGTGCCCGTGTCAGACTTATCCCTAAAAAATCAGTGTCAGAATTATCATTTATTGCGTTGAACACAATTTCCGAGTTTGCCTTTCTTTTAATGGTAGTACAATAATTATCACAAACATACAAGTCCCTGTTTATAGCATAATCTACAGTGCAAGTCCTAAAATTATATTCATTTGAAATTGTTTTTGGTTGTACAATGATGGTAGATTCGACGCAATTATCAACTCTCTCTGGAGAGTCCTGAACAAGTCCAACAAAACACTCACATCCATTGCAATTATTTACTGGAAACACAGGTATATTCGGAAGGTTAAAACATCTTGATGGTCTGCATGGACTCAAAATATATGAATACAGTAGCTTATTTATAGATATTCTACTCAGTCTATACTTCCGCCCAGATTTAAAATTTTCAGTCATTCTTATCGATACATTGCTATTTCTATGCAAAAAATCAAACAAGGTGTCATTTACAATACCACTTGCTCTGTAATCAGAGTCGCCAAACATCAAATGGAGAACAGTTGCGCAAGACCTGCCACTTTAATCACCCGAAACCAGAACATTTCCAATACAAAGTCTCTCCACCTGTAGTGGTTTGCAGCACTCGTACATCTATTATTGTTTTTGCCGTTATTCCAGTTGTATTAGGAGTATTTTTCACTGTTTGTTCTAGCAGATTCACAGTTTTTACTTCATTAAATTTGAACATAGCCAATCTTGGTTGTGACACCTCTCTGGCGTAAAATTCATTTTCAGCATTGATAGTTTCAACAGTAGTGAGAAGACCCTTCCTTTGGTCTTCCAATAGATCCAGCCTCTCCTGCAAGAAACTTTTACCCTCAAATTATTGTTCATCTTAAGTCACCCCCAAGGAAACCTGTAATTCTTTATTAGACTTTAAGATAGGTTATGTTTGAACATCAGCATCATTTCGTCTGGCTACAACGATCTCTCTGGATGCAAGATGTCTGGACTTCAACCGAGACAAGTTTTTTACCCTTTAATTTAAAACACTGGGGCTTATATGAAACTTATGAAAGTTCCGCATTCTGAATCTCAAGACATTTAATATTGTCCAAAAGCTGATTCTCGTGTCTCTCTGACTCGTCAGTGTGTTCTTGCGTTAACTTACGTTGTTTGGCAATAAACACCCGCTGCTCATTTATTTTAGCCAATGCCTTGTTTAAGTCTGTTTCAAGTTTAGTAATAACCTCATCTTTAGAAGCCTCAATCTCTTCAATCTCATGGTTTCTCAGTTGCAGCTCCTTCTTCAATTGTTGTATTTGGCAGTTTAAGTCTTCTATTTTCTTGGTGTGCTTGCTGCCATTGTTTTTTTACATTCCTCCGAACAATAGACTCGGTGTCTGTCAATTTCCTGGTAACCCCTCCTTCGATCCCCACAACTTGGATGAAATACGTTTGTGTATGTTACACATACAAGATTGTTAAATGACTTTTTGCAACATTTAAACATTATGGAGAGAATTAGCGTTATCGTAAATAACGAAATGCACCTCTAAAACTTTCCAAGTGCGACAATTTTTCCAATATCGTGAATCGCTGATAAACCCAGGCATGCTTGGCCAAACATTACAATACAAGCCCATGTTGTTTTTTTTAATTTATTTGTTTATCAATACCGGCATTGTCCCCGTGCAGTTCAAAACTGCGAGAAAACTATGCCGAACTTCCTCTCGTAATTAAGACGTACCTGCAGCCAAGACTTTTACAAATATTTTGAGATAAAACACCACTATACTGTTCACAAAGTAAAATGTAAAATACAATAGACAAAACTAGAAATAGTTAGGCTACCTATATAGACACCCTAATACATATATGCCATCAAAAACAGTTAAAATACATTAATTTAAAAATTACATAAATAATTAAATTAGTGGTAAATAATAAACCTGCAGTCGGCAGTTTTTTTTAGTAAACAGATTGGATAAAATTAGTAAAAACACAAAGAATACGAAGCAAAACATCCATTATACACATACAAAATAAATCGGTGCATGGTATACTTGTATATCTAAAATACTTATGACAGTTTTTTTTTATTATTATTAATAATAACGCTTATTTTAATAGGGGACGAAAGAGTTATCGATTAGGGTCGCAATCATAATGCGATGAAATAATCTGAACAGGCTATTATTCAATACAGTATCTTTATTCAGAAAGTTATTTTTTGTACAAACAAAACTGAATGAAATGGCTTCAAAGCATCGGTGTGAAATGCCAAAACTAGCAGACCAAATTTCCAGGAATACCCGAACAAGGCCAAGGTGGGTAGAGGAAAAGTAGCCCAATAACTTGGGCAGAGTACAAATAATATCGAGTAGACTCACTCAGCAAAAATCGTTTCATGTTTTTGGATCAAACGCAAAAGCCACAGCACGGTAAAAAATTAGTTTTTACTCTACCTGCAGCAGCGAGCAGTCTGTGAGGGGAGATTCAAAAAGTATTAGCTGATGCAAAATTATTTCATCGGTTATTATTTGATACACGATATTTCAAAGAGCGATTAAGGTAATTTTTAATACGTGATTCAAATGAATAAAACTATGTAATAAAGTTATACAAAATAGTAACTAAATTCAAAAACATTATAAATAAAGGTAATACCAATTAAAATAATTTATTTGACAGTTTGTAACTTGATTTATCTATTAAAACATGTATAAAGCAGAAGGTTCAAAGTACCTGACAAATATTGTGGGAATTTAAATATAAAAAAGGACATACTAAGCTAGTACACTAAATTTATAGCTTCTTAAAGGTCTTAACACTTCATTACTCGCGCTACGAGTATTTCTCTCACATTTTCTGCGAAATCGTCAGTTTTCGGAGATGGCTTTGCGAGCGGAGCTGTCGTCCACTCTAGCTGACTTATTTGGCGTCCTCTTTAACATGGCCAATTAACCGGGTGCATTTCTCAAGTGATTGGCTGCATTTGTGAGAATTTCTCTCATCGCGCTACGTCTGCCGTGGTACTTTTAACATTGAAAATGTTTCTGTTTTCCTGTTATGGAGCATCAAATTGCGAAAAAGTGGATGATACATTTGCCACACATGATGTCATATGCGTGATGAACTACTAACCCAAACTAAACAAAAGTAATCAAAATCACCAAATAGAACTAAAATGTATCGGAACAGATTAAAAAAATTAAAGTAAGTTAAAATTAACTCAAATTAACCGAACTTTTGCAGCTAACCAAAACTAACCAAATACATTAAAAAGTGCTAAAGTGCTAAAACATATCAGAACAGATTAAAAATATTAAAGTAAGTAAAAATAAACCAAATTAACTGAATATTAGTGACAAACCAAAAACATTAAAATTGGTTAAACGTATCGGAACCGGTACAAACGACTAAAATAAATTAAAACTAAATGAAACTAACCGACAGCAGATTGAGTGACCAAACAAAACTAACTAAAAGTAACCAAAAGCACCAAAACGTGCTAAAATAGGTTACACAAATTGAAGTAAGTTAAAACTAACCAAAACAAACCGAATTTTCGCGGCTAACCAAAACTAATCAAAAGCATTAAATTTTATTATAACGTGTCGAAGCCGGTTCAAATGAATACCTCTGTGGTTTCATGCGAGTGATTTTTCAAGGTCGTGTCACGACACGGAAATTTTTCCTGAACGTCACGAGACGGTTTATGAAAAATTGATTATAACGTATCGAAACCGGCTCAAACAATTAAAATAAGTTGAGACTAAGCGAAACTAACAGAAAGTGATTGGACGACTAACCAAACGAACCAAATCTATTAAAATTGATTATAACGTTTCGGAACCGGCTCAAATGAATAAAATAAGTGAAACTAACCGAAAGTTGATTGAACGACTAACCAAAACTCACCCAATCCATTACCATTGATTATAACGTATCGGAACCGGTTCAAATGACTTAAATACGTTGATACTAAGTGAAACTAACCGCGCTAGATCGGGGATTAAGTGACGGATCGAATTTATTTTTTTTTTTGTAAAAACTGGTCGAGTTGCATACCGTTAGATCGGGGAATGAGAGACGAATCAAATGCAAATGATATTTTGCTTTTTACAACCACACTTAACGTTATAAACTGTGAAAAAGAAAGAACCTTGAAGTAATATGCATGTATGTGGTATATTTTGGTAAACTAAACTTACGTAATCTAATCTGATCTAACCCAAACTTATATCAACTATTAACTTTTAACACAATTATGAATTTTTTCAGATCTCAAATTTAACAAGCGCTGCATTCTGCTTCGGTATTTTCAATGTCTCCCCCGGTTGCATCTTCGTAAAGGGTGAATTTATGTTTTCGTTTTTTTGGTTACTTTTGGTTAGTTTTGTTTAGTCGTTGAATCAACATACGGTTAATATCAGTTAGTTTCAATTTATTATAGTTATTTGAACCGGTTCCAATACGTTATTACCAATTTTACTGTTTTTGGTTAGTTTAGGTTAGTCGCCAAAATTCGGTTAATTTGGGTTAATTTTATCTTATTCCAATATTTTTAATCTATTACGATACGTTTTAGCTTTCGGTGCTTTTAGTTACTTTTGGTTAGTCATTCAATCAGCTTTCGGTTACTTTCAGTTAGCTCCAATTTATTTTACTCATTTGAAGCCGTTCCGATACCTTATAACCAATTTAAATGTTTTTGGTTAAATTATGTCAGTCGAAAAAATTAGGTTAATTTGGGTTAGTTTCAACTAACTGTAATATTTTTAATCTGTCCCGATAGGTTTAAACCCTTAGTGCTTTTGGTTACTTTCGCTAGTTTTGATTAGTCGTGCAATCAACTTTCTGTTAATTACAGTTAGTTTCAATTTATATTGGTTGAAAAAACCAATTCCGATACTTTATAAACAATTTTAATGTTTTTGGTTAGTCGCCAAAATGCGGTTACTTTGGGTTAGTTTCAACTTACTTTAATATTTTTAATCTGTTCCGATACGTTTTAGCCCTTTTTGGTGCTTTTAGTTACTTTTGGTTTGTTTTTCAATCTACTTTCGGTTAGTTCCAATTTATTTTAGTCATTTGAATCGGTTCCGATACGTTATAATCAAATTTAATGTTTTTGGTTAGTTTTGGTTAGTCGTTAAAATTCCGTTCGTTTTGGTTAGTTTTAACTTAATTTAATTTTTGTAACCTCTACCGGTACGTTTAAGCCCGTATTGGTTACTTTTGGCGAGTTTAGGTTAGTCATTCAATGAACTTTCGGTTAGTTTCAATTTATTTTAGTCATTTTAATCGATTCCGATACCTTATAAATCAAATTTAAGTTTAAGTAAAGAAACTAACACGATCTCTCACGCGTATGATGTCATGTGTCAAATGTAGCATGGACTTTTTCACGATTTGAGGCCCTATACCTACTAGGATAATAGAAACATTTTCAATGTTAAAATATCAGAGTTGCTTTAAAAACACAAAAGGTCATGTGAAAAATTCGCAATTATTAAAACATAAACAAATTTTTGCTCACGCTAGTGGTGACGGGCATTTTATTTTTGCCGCACTTGTTTTCTGTTCTCAATATTGTCTTTATCCAAATTTATTTAGGTAAATAACAGAATTTTAATAAATACATATTTGTTAAACCGATTATACGTGTAATTGAAAAACTGCATATTATTAAAAAATTATTATAAATCTTACCTGATAGGGTCTTTGGGGCATCTAAAAAATGATAATCCTTCACCCATTTTTATAATGCAATTATCCGCACAACAATATCTTGCAATTGTAGCGATCTTAATATTTAATTCAACGCGACCCAACAGTACAGAATATCAAGGCGTTTGCACACTGACCGTAAATTCTCCCTCGTAGTGTAGCCACCGCTGGCCGCGAGCGAGATTGATCCGGATTCGCCTCGAAGGTAAAAACTGTCGGCAAAATTGGAAATTTGTCTCGAGTGAACCTACCGTATATACTTATTTATACCGTGACTTGGGTGCGACAGACGGAAGAGGAAAGCCGTGACGTTAGTTTCTGAAATCGATCAGAAGTGGAAGCAGCGTTTACCGTTTGATTTGTGTTTATTTTCCGTCGTATCTGCATTTTTTAGTTAATTTTCTGTCCTTGAGGAGTGTTTTTTACGAGTTTTCAATAAACATTCTGTGTAGGGATGTAGTAGTGTAGTGGGCTAAGTTTTGGGAAATGAAGATTACTATTTTACCAGTAGAATCGCTTTGTTTAGGTATAAACATTGGTAGTTATAAGTTATTGGTTTCCTGTGTACAGACCTGTCTATTCTACTGAAGAATCTAACAGAGCACTGATAAACTCTTTAACCAGTGCACTATCAACAAAGGAGCCTGTTGTAATATTTGGAGACTTCGATTTCTCGTACATTGATTGGAAAACTCATTAGTTAAAACAGAAAAATGACATCAGTCATTTTTGGAGGGATATCTGGACATGAATGGTAGACAGGTGGTACCTTTTTCGGCTATATTTAGAAATTGTCAAGCATCATTATTGGACCTAATACTGGTGAATGAAAAGAAGCTGCTGTTTGACATCATCAGTGAAACACCCATATTAAAGAGTGACCATGTAGTAATCTTGGCTAAAATGCAAATCAGTATCAGCCAAAAAAGTACCCACAAAGTTTTGAAGAGAAACTTTTGGAAGGCTGACTACGAAGCAATAAATGTATATTTGGAGGAACAAAACTTTGATCTAACTGTTAATGAACATAGTATATATGATCGCTACATGGATATTGTTTCCACTACAATACACAAGTTTATTCCTCTAAGAACTATCAAAATCAATCCGAACAAACCATGGCTATCTCCCACAATGTTTAAAAGCAGTGACAAAAAATGAAGACTCTGGGATAAATATGTCAAGGGACCAACAACTGAAAATTATAATATATGCGCATAGCAACCACCTGAAGAACTACACAAAACTCAAGAAAAAGCTATGAACAAGGAATAGCAGTAGGTAAATCCAATAAACAGTTTTTAAATACATTAGCAGGTCATTGCCCACAAGGATATCATCCATTACTTTAAAAGACCACGATACCGGGACCACTACTGCGAATCACTTTCAGATGAGCGAAATGTTTGCTGAGCAGTTTGAACGAGCTTACGCTGTGGATCGTTTTAAGATCCTTTACAATCATACGGCACTATGCTACTAATTGGTGGTCCAGTCAGTTTATTCCAGCAGGTCTAGATGGTCTAGTGGTCAGATTCTAGGTTTGCAATATGGGCGGCTCGTGCTCAGCTCCCGTGGGGGGCAATACATGTTTTCTTAATTTTTTAAAGGTTATGTGTGCTTCTTTTTGTAAATTTGGGTTAGTTACAGTTAGTGTTGCTAGATTGTGCCCCGGAGCGAGCGAAGCGAGCGGAGGGCCATGCGTGAAGAGGTAACAGTATTCTAAAGTGACGTTAACCACCGATCAGAAGCGGCTAATATAGCATAATGCCACTGTGGACAACACCAACGAAGTTCTGCCAGTATTGTTAAACATCACTAGATTAGCGCAGAATACATATAATATCGGTAATATTTACTCAACAAAGTGTAGAACAAGCTCTAATGGACCTGAAGAGTGATTCTTCTCCAGGCCCTGATGGTATTCTATCAATTTTTCTACAGAAGTGTCCTAGAGCTGTCAGTGCACCACTAGCTTGCATAATGAGAGAATGTTTGAATGTGGAACTTTGCCAGAGCTATGGAAAATGTCCATAGTGTCCATTGAAGTTTTTTTTAACGGATCGATTCCGCCGGGTTAGGCTGAGTGGCATTTTGTCAAGCAAACAAGGGTTTGAGTAGAGTTCCTCAAGGATCTGTATTGGGACCCCTGATGTTCTTGGTGTATGTTGGCGATTTGGCAGATAAAATAAAAACGACAATAACTTTTTTGCTGATGACGCTAAGCTTTATGCTCACCCGGAAAAACAGTGTCATGAATTGGAGGAAGATTTAGTAACGAATATTATAAACACGAAAGTAACGATTGGTACCGAATACTCGAAAATAACGAATATCAACACATCTGCCCCTCACAGGTACCGCATGACGAGTACTGGGCTTGCGCGCGCATTAGAAACATGTGTTGTTTAATGTTTACATTTGTAACGTTTGCGTTAGAATGTCTGATATTACACTTCACGCATAGCCCCCCGCTCGCTACGGGGGCGCAACCAACAAAAACTAACCCAAGGCATGCCCAAAATCAAGAAATAAAACTTTGCAAAGGTAACTTAGAAACATGTCTTGCCACTGGAATCGAACCCAGGACTGCCGTATCACAAACGTAGCATCTAACACACTGAGCCAAGAGGCTCGCTGAAAGCAATTCTCTGGACCATAAGGACATCTATTTGTCAGAAATGTGTTTGTGATGCGCTCGCAAGCCCAGGACTCGTCAGGCGTAGGAATGCTTTTTGCAAGCTGTATTTATCCGCTAATGAATATACACTGCCAAGCCAAAATAAAAAAACCGACGCGGATAACCTATAAACATGATGATGAGCAAAAATTGAGAAAAATATAATTTATTGCGGAAATATTTGAATGATCCTCACTTTTTTGGAAAGAAAATAAAAAAAAAAGGTTAATATCAATATTTTTCCAAAAAAAAAAAACAGTATTAAGGACTTACCTTATCTCAACCAGAACCAAAACTAGATATCAGCCATTTAGGGACGTGACTTAATGATGCTATAACATAGTCTAATAATGTGTGGATAGATATGTGGTCTTCTCTATATGCTAGATATTTCAGTATGAATTCTATACCTGCCTTGTATTTATTATAGTAAGGAGACCACAGGCATGTTCAAAATCAAGAAAAAAAGTTTTTATAGTATCTATGTTAATCATTAGTGATAAGAAGTTTCCTCCACAATACAATATGTTTAGGTTGAAGGAAATCTCAGCTTACTTGGACAATATTTATTAAATATTCCAATCAAACCGCCAACGTTTCGACACTGATCAGTGTCATCCTCAGGGCTAAAAATCAAAGGACGGTCATTAGAATACATATATAAACGTAATTTTCCATACACACAGAATTTAAAATAATTATTTGTCTAACAGGATAAAGTTGATAATTTTACAAACAACTGTACAATTACACTGATAGGAAGTTGAAGAATCTGAAGTATTATAAAAAATTTTAACTAACTGAACGATGTAAATGGGACGTAAAAACACATATACAGGGAGTACCAAACAATAGTAATCTGGGTGCATTTTGTTTGGTACTCCATTTTTGTGTGTTTTACGTCCCATTTACATCGTTCAGTTAGTTAAAATTTTATAATACTTCAGATTGTTCAACTTCCTATCAGTGTAATTATACAGTGTGTCCAAAAAAGTATGCAACATATGGGAAACTTTTTTATTATTGGTTTCTCAGAAAATTTTATTCTTGATAAAAGTTGGTGCTGGCCCTAAAACAGTAAATGAGTATTTCAAATTTTCTGTACTGCTTTTAGTGCGGGCGCAAATATCATTTTTCCGAAATCGCGTCAAGAGTAAAGTACCTTAATTTATAAAGATACAGCAAAATCTTATAAGGAAAAGTTCTTCCGAATTAAAAAAGTAATCTAAATATGAAATTTGAGTTAAGTACATTAACTTTTAATTTTTCTTTTTTTTTCTCAATTTTTTCTTAAACGTTACGCCACTGGAGAATGTTTTGTGCATTTGTTATTAGTATACTTGCCAAGTAACTTCAAAATTTATTTAAGATAGAAATTAGTTACATAGTTGCATAATGTTGCAGTTTTTCCAGAGATAATAGCCAGTTTAGGTATCAGTGTGTTGCAAACACATTTAATCACTTTTGATTCAAAATTTTCTCCGCTCAAAATCATAAATAGACCCAACTCTTTTCATTTCATGTAAAACAACTAAAAATTTATTTATTTTTTGCACCCGATGAGTAAAATATGCCCAAGTATCCTAAAAAGCCATATAAAATATTTGGTCTTGAAGAGTAGGCCATGCATTTGGAATAAAAACAAATAAATTGCAATAATTTTACTTCGCTCTGACATATAAAATTAATTATTATTGAGTCAGTAATTCCAATTGTATTTTGTAATAATTATTGTGGACAATTATTTTGAACCAAAATTGTTTAAATATGTTTGCAACACACTGATACCTAAACTGGCTTTTATCTCTGTAAAAATTGAAACATTATGCAACTATGTAACTAATGTCTACTTTAAATAAATTTTGAAGTTGCTTGGCAAGTATACTAATAACAAAAGAACAAAGCATTCAGCGATGGCGTAACGTTTTAGAAAAAAAATCGAGAAAAAAAAGGGAAATTAAAAATTGATGTACTTAACTCAAATTTCATATTTAGATTACTTTTTTAATTTGGAAGAATTTTTCCTTATAAGATTTTGCTGTATCTTTATAAATTAAGCTACTTTACTCTTGACGCGATTTCGGAAATATGACATTTGCGTCCGCACTAAAAGCAGCACGTAAAATTTGATATACTCGTTTACTGTTTTAGGACAAGCACCAACTTTTATGAAGAATAAAATTTTCTGAGAATCCAATAATAAAGAAGTTTCCCATATGTTGCATACTTTTTTGGACACACTGTATAGTTGTTTGTAAATTTTTCAACTTTGTTCTGCTAGACAGATAATTATTTTAAATTCTGTGTGTATGGAAAATTACGTTTATATAATAATATGTATTCTAATGCCCGTCCTTTGATTTTTAGCCCTGAGGATGACACTGATCAGTGTCGAAACGTTGGCGTATTGATTGGAATATTTAATGAATATTGTCCAAGTAAGCTGAGATTTCCTTCAACCTAAATATATTAATCATGATAAATATTTAAAAATATATATTATATAAATCGGCATAGGTAAGTTTGGCACAAATGATATGAAATTTTCAAGAAATACAGGGTCATGGCCTGAGTGATAAGTTGAGATCCAATTTCTCACAACACTCATTAACACTGCCAGAAATTCTGTTAACGGGACTATACAGTAAGTAACAAGCGCGACAATTTGATATATGCAAAAGTGTTTGGTTATATATTGGGCAAGAAGGCATATGAATATGAAAAGTCTCAAGACATTCAGGACCCTTAATAACGCTGTTAAGAACATTAAATGCAAAACAGATATCATAGTTATACTCTTCTACAGGCAAGAGGAGTTAAATCTAGATAACATATAGTATGGACCCCGTTAAGATCTATTCGATTAAGAAGTTTACATTTTGCATATTTTATATTTTTAAGTAGAACACTTTCAAGTCTATTTACATGAACTTGATAATATAGGCGCAAAACTATGTTAGAAAACTCCAATAATGATCTAATATATACAATGTTTTTAGGGCAAATACATATTTAAAGTCCCTAGTGGTTCTCTCAACAAAACCGAGTATCTTGTGAGCTGCTCATCAAATAGGGTTGCCACCCGTCCTTTCCTGGGTAGGACAGTCCATTTTTATGACGCCTAATTTCCTTTCACCTTTTCTTTAGCTAAAAATGTCCTTTATTGCGGCCATTGTCGACGTCGACCAAAAGTCAGAACTCAGAACCGACTAGATTTCGGTTGTAATCGATTAACGGTAATTCGCCTCATGTTATTGCTGAATGATGCCGCCTAGAAAAAAGAATCGATTTTTCTGAGGAAAATTGGTTGAATACCATTTCAAATTTGAGTTTTAAACAACACTTTCCCTCTTATGATGATTTTGAAAGTATGAATAATCTCATTTTAGATTACCCCAATTTAAAAATTGATATAATTATCTTATTTGATGAAATAACAGAAATTTCTAAAACTTATTTATGCACTAAATACTACAATCCGAAGTGATCACTTTGATTTTACCTAAGCTAATTACATATATGTATGCGTGCGCTGGTTGCTGCACCAATTATACAGATAGCAATAATAATATGTAAGGTTAAACGGCCACAATAATTAAATCAGTGGACCCTATAAATGAATGAAAAAATAAAATGATTGAAACTGTCTTAAAGCTCGACGGTCAATGCTTGATTTATATAAAAAAAAATGAGAAAATTCAGAGCATTATATTAATCGGTCAGATAAACAAGTGAATAAATGAAAAATAAAATTCATGAGCTATCTTAAACCTTGGCGGTCAATGCTTGATTAAAAGAATGGGCTCGAACTGTGAACAGTTCGAGCCCAGAAGCAGAGCGAGCAACACTTGATAATGCCAGATGCGATTCTGGTGAAACGTCGTGAAGATGAAGAAATTCAAGACGAACGGATTGACACCCGGAATATTAGTA
>MU189725.1:0-11619 GCA_016904865.1 Pissodes strobi | reverse complement strand
TCTCCGTTATTGAACCTTTCCTAGAAATTGTTAAATTGTTTCCTTTGCTATTCATAAGGCGCCTGGGTCAAGATTATTTTTTGTAATTTACCTGCAACAGCGGAACTGTGTTTACCATAATAGTCCTTACTGTGAGGGTTTTTCAGGGCAAAAATAATATCACGTACTTCATTATAGGTAATATGAGAGAATTCAAAATGCGGTGAATCTATTATGTTTAATTTGTTCAAGCAGTAGTCACTAGAATTGATAGCAGAAGGAAGCTGGGTTACTAAAGTTGAAGCAATACTAAAAAACAAATTGAAAGTATCTGGAGTTAAAGAACGAATACTATCTTTCCTCTTTTTTTCACATCTAAGCTTGTTCACAACTTGCCAAGACGCTTGAACATAGAAGGAACTGAAGAAGTACAGAAGGCTACGATCAGCTTGACACCCATTACCATGAATGGTAGATATATTTATATTTTTTTGATAGAGTATGAGTGATAACTGTCGATATTGACTATTATTTATAATTGATTTATTGCTATTTCAGCAAACCTTCTCTTGCAAATGCATGAAAATATAAACAAAACCTTAATTATTGTCATACAATCCTTATATGGTTTTTGAATAAAATTTATTTAGGCATTTAGGGCATTATCATTTTACGACACAGTACATAGGTACTCCGACGTCATTTTCCATATAACAGCACACTATAAAATGGTAAGCATTTTTTCATTCACTACGTTTATTTCGATAAATTCAAACCGGCTTGAAACCAAGCGGCATGGAAATATAGACTGAAAATGGCGATATAAACACTTGGTATTAACTTTCCAAGCGGCATAGAATGTTCAAGTCAGGTCCAAAATATTTTAGTGTTGACTTGATTCACCTAACTTCAGTGGAATAAGAAACGTTATTGCCAGTTGATTTATGTATTTAAATTTAAGAGTTTAGTTTTTGTTCACCATTTTATTATTTAGAATATATCAATATGCTATCAGAATGAGCATAAAGAATATTTTAAACACGTAGATGTCACATTTTTAGCGTTAATCTGAAGTTAGTTTTGTCAACTGACATAACTTACGCATGCATAGAAAACCCAATTCATGAATGCGAGATTCAAGCCATTTACATAATTTATGAGGTAAAAATTCTGGACTGATATTCAATTTAAAGCGGCTTCACATTCATGCACGCTTGAAACTGCGTACAACATAGTGATTATTATCCATGTTCTTGTAATTTTTTCAATTTTTTTAATAATAATTGAATTTTTTGATATTATTTATGCAGATTTTGTCTGTTGTTTCATTATTATGCTCTCTATTATGAGCTGTCCTATTGCTGCTTTCTCTGTTATTAGGGATGCTATTATTTTATAGTGTAATAGGTCTGTAGTCTGAAGTTGGCTAGATGCTATGATGTACTGTAAACTAATAATTTTAGTCACAAAGAAAACACTTAGTCTAAAGTTTGAACTTGGTATTTGATCTTGATAGATAACTATTATGCTTATTATTTAAACAATAAAAACATTCAGCAAACTTTCAACAAATTTTAGTATAAATGAGCGCGCAAAACAAGTAAATGACAACTTGATCCAGTCGAAAGTACCTCAACGGCAAACGTTCTCTGGTAACAAGTTCAAATTTTCTCCGTTCATTCAGAGTATTATATCTCTACGGGAACGACCTTGGATGTCCTAACCCATTGTACCTAATCCCCGATCAGTCGGATTGTACCTCTACGGGAAACAACTGAATGGTCCCTTCCTCAAAATAAGTCAGTTTAAAGTAAAAGTCAATTATTTAAAACCAAACTAAAGTAAATACGTGAAGTGAATAAAGAAAACCTCTTAAAATTCTACATAATCTAAAGTATATTAAAAAAGACCGAAAATTAACATATCGAATTAATATAAGGAAACAGCATCAAATCAGTGCCCAACGAACAGTCAAGCGTATCACGCTCTTCTGGTAAACTTACTCTACCTAGGCATCAATAGATGTACATTTGTTTCGAAACCAATTGAGTTTTGGTCCTCCATCGCCAACTGAACTACGCATCCTGAAAGAGCACAGAGAACGGAAGCCAGCAGTAAAAAAAATCTGACGTGGTGGAGGCGCCGTTCTGAATCCCTTACACAAAACCAGGTGGGCCACGGTGAATTTATCTGTTTGATAGAACCTTCCTTTGATTCATTAAATAAATTAGTCTCTTCCTCTAACAAATAGGCCCCCAAATCACCAAAAAAATAACAGTTGTCGTCAGTCTTCATAAATTCATCAACGAATCCCAGATAAAGGTACAACCTTCGCCCCAAAAGCCAAACAGACATACCATAAGAAGACTTGGTGCTTCTGCACAGTAGTACAGCCACCCCAAACGTCCCCTTTGCAGAAGCAGCCACAAAGACAGACCATATGGACAAATTCAGACCAATGACGAAAGAAACAACACAGCAACGCAAAGCTCCAGGAAGCTAGCAATATAAGTGAGGAAGAAAGTGAGTAAAGAAAATAACGGTAACAACAAAATTCAGCTTCGTGTCAAAAAAGTCACCCAAATGGCAGCCAATGACGAAAAAGGCACCATTGCCATCTAAGCAGAGAGGAACAAAAATAAAAAATGGATACTATGCATCACAAGTAAATTAAGCACCGGTTCTCAAAAATATGTAATTCAAAAATATTGATCCACAGGATTTATTCATAAAAATAGCAACACGGTATTAATTGGAGCAGGGGGGCATCGAATGTAAGTGATGGGTGAAGTCAACGTCTCATTACAAATAAATTATTAACGAACTCTACAGATAGAATCGAATGTTATCAAAACGCCCCCTATCTGATAATGCTGGGTATGGAATATTTAGAATACAATAAAGGAATCATAGACATTCAAAACAAGGAATAATACTACATAATAAGTACAAAATGCCATTAAAATACGGACAGATGAACAAAGCAGTACCAGGGCTAACAAAAATATAACGATCAAAAACAAGAAAACCGGGAGAACAAGATTTGAACAAGAACACCAGAATATACAGATATTTATAATAAAAGAATGTATAATAGAGAAAGAACAACAATATATGTACATATACACATAAAACATACGGGATCTTAGCTATAAAACTCCATCAGCTTGGTGAATAACAGAACATTATAAAACAAACGGAAATCAGAAAAAAATACTTGGGTAAGAATTTCCTAACACTAAATTGGACATAAAGAGACAAATAGGAATAGCATCATGCGTAAAAAATATAAATAAAGTCGCTTTATATCTCCATATTAGAAAATATTGGAAAAAAACCAAGGTTAAGACAGTATTTAAAGGCTTAACGCAGCTCAGAGACTGTAAAACAAAATACTGTCACGGCTAGCGAGCATCTGTATGTTTTTGGACAACTCTATTGTTGGGGAAACACCCCAACATGTGTACTAACTTTCGTTTGGTGATAACACCCTGTGGGTCCGTAGTATGACTGAGCCATAATTAAACTCCGAATATATTTATTTTACCCCAGGTATACAACAATTTGTGCATTTAAAGTGTTGTATTTCAGTTACTCCTTAGTCCGAACCTGGATTGTCGGTATAATAGATTCCGTAATATGCAACAAAATGTCTCTCCGACTCCGTCAAGGAAATCGTTATTAATAGTTCTCAATTTGTCTCCGTCAGTGTTGTGTAAAGAACATGTCAAATAAAGAAAGAACATGCTTCTACCCTCTCAAATGCATCCGCTCCCGCGCATTTTCCCGCTTTATTTCTCCCTGCCGCGTCGGTAGGAAAAATTAGATTTTAGTGCCTGACAAACACTCATCCGTGATGCAACGGTCCAGTCACCTCTCTGCATAAGATTGGCGCCAAAACAACGGCTTCTGTCGCTGCTCTGCTTGACGCCAAGATATTTAGGGGTTTTTCAAATTTGTTTGCACATATTTAGAGAATATCTGCTGTAACTGTTCTCTTTGTCCAAGCTTGGACAAAGAACTCTTTTGGGCGTTATAACGCATTCTCTTGAGATAATACAGCTCGTAGAGTCTCTGCTGTTGAAGATAGAAGAAGGTAAAATGGCGGATGGAAATTTACAGCAGACAAATCTATTCCTGTACTCAATAATCGAATCAAATGTTCGGCGTCTTATGTCCCTGGTGAAGTAAAGTTGAGAGAATCGAAGAAGACGGAAAGTACAAGGTATTTAGTGTGAACGGAAAGGCAGTTAATTGAAAAACACGTCAATTAAATTCAGTAAATAAAGAAGTTATCTAGTTCTTGTATCTAAATAATCAAGAAGTTTAGTTAGAGATTTAATAATAATCTGCTGGACACTCGAAGTGCATGACGTATTTTTGTGGGATATGTTTAAGGTTCGATATTTTACAGTAAGCAAGATATGTAGATTTTACCCTTGGCTGCTGGATTGTCAGGTATGACCGGAAAAGGTTTGTACAGGGTGTAAACTAAAACCCTGCATTTTTTTACATTTTATTTAAGGATATTTTTTACAAAACAATATTTTATTTATTCTTATATATACCAGAATAATCTACCATTAGATACAAAAAAAACAATTTGTTGCGTTTTTTGTAATTCTCATTTTCTTGAGATATACAGGGTATTTTCGAAAATATTGACATGGCATTACAAAAAATTTCCTAAATCATTAGTGATAGTCCAAATCAAACTCATTGTGCTACATTTTTAATTATTTCTAATGCCCCTATCAGGAAAAAATACAATTACAACATACAGGAGTCTGAAAAAGTTTACAGTAGGTTTCTTCTAAAATTTCATGATTTTGAATATCTTGATGCATCGAACATTCAGAGCTATAGAAAGTATAATTAAACGTAATTTTTAACTTCGTTACGTGATTTACTTAAATTAGACTCTTTTACCGAAACGTTTTTTTTTTAATTACACTCTAACCTCATTTTTGCGGCGTAAATGTATAAACCTAATTTTTAACAATATTGTAAATTATTTTTTAAATCCATTTGACTTTTTAGAACTAAATGATTATTATAACGAAATTCTAGCATTTTTATGTCTATAAAACGGTTACTGGGACTACTGGTAGGGTTTTATTACAAATTTATATTTCTACAGGGTTTGTACGGTTAATGATACGTTCCTGACAAACTCAGCAGCAGACCTTTGAAAAAATTTGGTTACTTACATAAGAGGACATACTCTATCGTCTAAAAATATTTTTAGCTGTGCAGTGTTGCCGATTCTATTAAAAAGTAACGGCAACTTTTATATTTTATATAAAACGCCCTGTATATTGTTACATTTTTGGGTTCTACTTAACATTATAATACATTGTACCTAAATTTAACTCTTGTCAAGATACAAACAATTGAGGTACCGAATTTGGTACTTGTCATGCTCTCTATGCTGTAAGATCTTTCAAATGGTGTATCGCACACTCCCAACTAATGATAAAAATTATGAGAACATATTTTGTTAAAAGTCGTTGTCATGAAAAGGAGGCCATGGACTCTATGGAAACGAACAGTTGTTTATTTGGATATTTTTTTCCTTCTTTGACATTTTAATGTTCCGTTTTATACACATGTTTTTTACATTTTACTTCGTGATATTTACCCTTGATTGATTTTTATTTTGTATATTTCATTTATTTAATTCATACACTATGCCAAGACTAACTGTCACCGAAAGGCAAAATGCTCTTAGGCTCTTGAACCAAGTCATGGCTCAGCAAGATGTCGCCAATTTATATAATGTAAACCAGAGTCTAATTTCGGGGCTAAAGACAAGATATGAAACTACGGGAATTGACACATATCGGCATGGTGGAGGAAGGGTAAGAAAAATTAGCGGGAGAGCAGAAATAAATTTAATACGTCACACGCACCAACTGCGTACGAAGTGCTCCAGAAAATTGAATGACGATCTTCTTCATGCAACTGGAATACATGTTTTTGATCGAACTGTAAGAAGAACATTAAACAGAAGCAATTTAAGGTAGAACTTTTTATCATAGCAGGCATTACATTTCAAGGTCCAATGTTTACATTTAAAAAATATCTCATTCAAAAAATTCTCAAATCATTCGTAATATGCAGGGATTTATTAATAAAAGTAGGGTTTCAATAATTATACTACTGTATAAAATCAAACACAATTTTTTAGAGCACGACGTAGAGCGAAGTGTCCCCATTTGCTGCCACGTCATCGTGCAGCATGGGCCCAGGTAACATCGCGATTGGAGAATGAATCAGTGGAGAAACTGTTTTTTTTACGAGGAAAACAAGATTTAATCTTATTCATTCGGATGGTAGAATTCTTGTTTGGAGAGAGCCGAATGAAAGGTATGCCGAAGAAAACATGGCACCTCAAGAAGTCTGGCGGAGGAGGCATCACAGTTTGGGCGGGGGTAATATACAATGGGAAATCTGACATTTTCACTACCAGGCAAATGGTTAATGCTGTAGTTTATAGAGACGATGTCTTACTTCCAATTGTTGTACCATTTGCTAGAAATTATGGCCATGATTTTCTTTTAGTTGACGATAACGCACGGTCTTACCGAGCGCAAATTGTGACAGAACCTTGGCAGGCTAATGACATAAATCGTATGGATTGGCCTGCAAAGTCTCCGGATTTGAATATTATAGAGCATGTCTGGTATCATTTGAAATTATTAGTGAGATCTAGAGATGTTGTCCCAGAAACTTTAAATGAGCTTTCCGAAGCAATACAAGAGGAATGGCATAACCATAACATACCCCAAGGTTTCATTAATAATTTAGTATACAGCATGCCTCGGAGATGCCGTGAAGTTATTCGTCTTCGTGGAGGGACAACTAATTATTTTATAAGTTTGTTATTTCATAAGTTTTCGTTATGGTCTGATGCCTACCATTTACGTCTTTAAGTTTTTTTTGCCGTCCATTGTTGGGCATCAGATTGATTTTTAGTTCCTTTTTACTGTTAACGTTTACGTCTACCAATTCTACGAGGGGTGTTTTTTGATACACTCTGTATTAGGTATGTAAAAATGTTTAGGTATAACCTACATATTCAGGGTATCTCACGATCGATAGTACGAGGTGGTACCATATGGGTGTTACCAGGAGTACCAAATTCGGTAACTCAATTGGTACTATCTTTAATTGTTTGTATCTTGACAAGAGTTGAATTTAGGTAGGTACAATGTATTACAATGTTAAGTAGAACCCAAAAATGTATCAATATACAGTGTGTTTTATATAAAATATAAAAGTAGCCTTTACTTTTTAATAGAATCGGCAACACTGTATAGCTAAAAATATTTGTAGACGATAGAGCATGTCCTCTTATGTAAGTAACCACATTTTTCAAATGTCTGCTGCTGAGTTTGCCAGGAACGTACCATTAACCGTACAAACCCTGTAGAAATATAAATTTGTAATAAAACCCTACTAGTAGTACCAGTAACCGTTTTATAGACATAAAACTGCTAGAATTTCGTTATAATAATCATTCAGTTCTAAAAAGTCAAAACGATTAAAAAAAAACACTGCAATATTGTTCAAAATTCTTTAAACATGAGGTTAGGGTGTAATACAAAAAAAAGTTTCGGTAAAAGAGTCTTATTTAGGTAAATCAAGTAACGAAGTTAAAAAAAAAATACGTTTTATTATACTTTCTCTAGCTCTGAATGTTCCATGCATCAAAATATTCAAAATCATGAAATTTTAAAAATGAAACCTACTGTAAACTTTTTCAGACTCCTGTATGTTGTAATTGTAATTTTTCCCTACAGGGGCATTAGAAATAATAAAAAATGTAGCACAATGAGTTTGATTTGGACTATCAGTAATGATTTAAGAATTTTTTTGTAATGACATGTCAATATTTTCGAAAATACCCTATATATCCCAAGAAAATGAGAATTTCAAGAAACGCAACAAATTGTTTTTTTTTTGTATCTAATCGTAGATTATTCTGGTGTATATAAGAATAAATAAAATATTGTTTTGTAAAAAATATCCTTAAATAAAATGTTGTAAAAATGCAGGGTTTTAGTTTACACCCTGTACTCCTGTACAAACCTTTTCCGGTCATACCTGACAATCCAGCAGCCAAGGGTAAAATCTACATACCTTGAGCAAAAAAAGGCCGCAAACCGCGTTTTAATTTTTCTTACCGTTTTTAAAATATCGAAATTTAAAAATTACGTTAGGCACTTCGAGTGTTCAGCAGTTTAGTTAACCATATGTACAGTACCTATTTGGTTTTATGTGTGAAAGGATGAATGCTTGAAAGTAGTTAGCAATTCTTGTATATATTAATCATATTTAATGCAAATTAATTCTTGCATTATTAAAGGCCGATTCATAAACTTGTTATCGCATTTTCCATTGTTCGGTTCAGTTTCGTTTTGTGTGTTTATTGTTTCCCATTTTTGTATTATTTTGTTATTGATGGATTTTCATTTAGAGAGTATGGAGGATTCTGAAGATCAGGAATCGGGCAGTAAGGAAATGTTTAATTATTTTTATATTCCTACATTATTTGTTTGAATTATGAATTTATAGTTTTGTCTTTTCTATAGGGTTAGTAGAATATGGAAAAATAGAGTATGGGTTGTTGATAGAGGCTATCCAAGGATATCCCTAGTTGTTTGATCTGTCAGACAATTTGTACAAAGACACAAAGAAAAAGACCCAAGCTTGGCAGCAAATAAGCCAAATTCTAAATTGTAGTGGTAAGCAAATTTACCTATAGTTGAAACCAGGAAAGATGACCATACTATAATGTATAACGACAGCAGCAAATGTCATAAGAATATGCCTGATGATGCAATGGTCATCTTTCCTAGTTCCGATAGGTCCAATACAATATGAGACCTAATATTTTGTTCTATTTTCATATTTTGTGTGTGAAAAGGTTCATCAATAATTATTCACAATTTATTGTTTTAGTGGATGACTGCCTAAAAGCATGGCGAAACCTGAGAGATAGATTTGTAAAAGAAAAAAACAAGTTAAGTTCAGGTGCCGAGGAACCGGAAACAAATGGGCCTTATTATTATGCCATGCTTTTTTATGGCAAATTTACCAAACCCCGCAAGTAATTTAGGGTTACTTTTCCTTATGCCTATTTTTGAGGGTCCTGCAAGTTGTGAGGCATCTGTGTCTTCATCGGATCTACTGAATAAAATCCCTGGTTCTGGAGATGTGCGTGCCTCATAGGTAACATGGCTCCACACAGAGGCTGATGACCGAGGCCTACTCGATTGAAGACATTGGAGGGTTGCTGACCTCTTTTTTTGTAGCTATATGATTGCTATAAAAATACGAAATTATGAATCAATAATAACTGATATATGAACTACAAAATATTATAATGTGTTAACATAACAGTTTATAGTTGTTAATGTGTAAATTTACAGATACTTTATTTTTAAAGATTATATTTGGTTTTCTTTAGCAAGCTTGTTTGCATCAAACCACTGTTTTATCGTTTAATAACAACAACAACAATAAAATATACATCTGAATATTAAGTTTTTTTATAATCAAAAGTAATTTGTAAAATAAAGCAAAACCTGGTTTTTAATACTTTAAAAACTATTTTAAAAATGGAATGGAAAATTTATTTTTAAAAACAAAATTATAAATGAACATTTAATACTTTATCCTGCCAGGGAACTCGCCCTTCATCGAAGATAAAATACTCCGATAGAGCATCTCTTATGCCATAAATGGCACGCTTTGTCACATTAGACTCTATTCGACCAACAGACTGTAAAGGCGCCTACTCGGTTCTTCATCCTCCATTTTCTTCATCCTCTGTGTCAACAAAATTAGGCGGACAATATATGTTATCACGTCCAGGCTTGGAAAGTTCAGTCTGGCAAAAATTATACAACAAGCTTGCCGCGTCTACGCTATTTCCACATAAATCATCACCCATCGAAAATATTCCTGCGCTCTGTTATTTTCCCGATGCATGTATAGTGCGACCGCCGCCCGTAGCGGACAGAACGCGAGTTTTGTTAATCATTGAGTGCTGAATTGTAAAGATCTATTGTAAAGTTATAACAGTAGTTTGGTGTGTTTAATTGTATACAGTGATAAAGAATAAAGAGAGTATTATTTTAAAATTGTAAAAGTTGTGGTTTTATCAGAATTCATTCATTCATTAGATAGGAAGAAAATCTGTAGCGAATTAAGTTCAAAAGTCCCGCAGGGCCGCCGAAGACAAAAATTTTTTGGTGCATTGGAGGGGGGTGAGGTGACCTCAAACCCCCTTATATACGGCCCTTTGTGTAGTAGCACTAGTAGACTCTCGGGTGCTAGATTTCTGGTAACTTTCTGCTACATTTTATAACCGAGAATTTATTTGTTTATTTGTTTAGGCGTTAATACAAAATTGAACCATACATTTAGAGGGTAATTGATAATTTTATTTTGGTTAGAGTCCTAGAACTTATTAGATAACAGAGTTCGTGAAACGAAGATTACGAAAGGTAATTATCTACCTCACCGATTTCGAATTCGAATTATATTCTATTTCCAAGTTTTTTTTAACTGTACCCGTAACGATAACTAAGGGGCAGTGCCTTTAAAATAAAACGTGGTGGCGTCCAATTTTGATTTTGACGGTAATTTACTTTGACATAATTTCATAATCTGGTGTACATTCTAAACTTGTCAAGTGGGAAAAAGGTAAACAACGAACCAACCTGAGATTAGCTAATGTAGGAGTTCCACAGACGGTGCTAGAAAAAGAAGAATTGGTATTGTTCTGGGCAAGTGCTGTCTGGTTAAAGAGTAATCTTTGTTGGGTATATTCACAACTGGTGGTGCCTAATTAACAGCCTAAGCTATTTGTTGAGAATAATAATATCACAACTTGCTGCTCAATATTTCGTGGATGGTATCAGATATCCAGAAACTCAGACGATATTACGTCTAGCTAAATATGATAACAGCAGTGAAGCTCTGGGTAGAGCCCTAGAAATCGAGGCGGCCTGTAACATCTCTAAGCAAGAAATCAGGGCCGTATCCATCCAGGAAGAAAAGTGGCCGAACAGCTGTGAATTAACTGAAATCACTTAAGTCACTTAACCGAAATATTTCAAATCGGTGTTATAAATGTGGCAGGACTGGTCATTTCAAAAGAGACTGTCGAGTACAACTACGGTCTAGATCTCCATCCAAAGACGTTAGGATCTCAAAAAGTCAGGAAACTTTAATTAACCTAGGAAATCCGCCGACAGTCTAACTATTAAAGGAAAGATCAACGGAAAAATCGTTACAATTACTGTTGACACTGGTGCGGCGGTATCTTTGGTAAGGTCCAACAGAGTACATAGAGTAAAAGTCCTACCCATATCGAACAATGTAGTTTTACGTACGGTTACCGGTGAGACAGCTGAAGTACTTGGAGAAATGAATATCAAAATGTAACTTGAAAGAATTAAATTACACCACACAGTGCTAGTAGCCGACATAGAAGGCGTGATTTTTGGGATGAATTATTTTTTAACAACAAAGCTAACCTTCTGAAGTTTGGCACCGAAGACTTCATCCTTACCAAAACGTAAGATGATACACCGGCTAAAGCAGTGATATATATACATACATACA